>JALLPE010001247.1:0-12583 GCA_036940025.1 Conticribra weissflogii | reverse complement strand
CAGGTAGAAACATACCAGGTTTTCACAAAATCCACATCAAAATATGACCCACTGATCTAGAGTGGAACTACCAATTATAACTGTGTACCAGTTTAACATTGCACAGTGTAACAGATCTGGTAAATTTTTCTTCCAGGACTATATAGGAATGCTTTTTTGTATGCAAGTACCTTGTTTAGTTGAAAATGAGACTTTTGATTTTTACCATTGCAATCAAAAACCACTACTGCCATGACCACTGCTGCCTATTCCAAAGGAAATCAAGCATACAGTCACCTTGGGAAGGCCCCCATGTTTTGGTTTGATGTAAACACATACAGCAAAGCAGCTATAACAAATGTAATAAAATGTAACATTTTTTCATTATGAAATAATAGTAAACATTATGCTTAAATTGATCAACTAATTTAAACCCGACATGAATGATCTAATAACCCTTTGCTTCTCTGTGCTGTTTGGTTGATTGTTGTGTTGATTGTGTTATTAAAAAGGTGAATTAAAACCATGCAACAACATGTAGCATAGGCAGATGCTGTCACAAGCTGGCATGATTTCCAGAGGAAGAAAACCCTCCCACAAAAGGACCCGTGGGTGTTCTGCACCAGAAAAGGCAATGAGGAAAGAGGGGAGGTGGTCTGGAATGGAGGTTATTGTATAAGTTGTTGTTTTTTGTATTACACCATGAAATTTTGATTTAAAGGAATAATTACCATGTTACAGAGGGATGGGCTGCCGTTGCTGACAAAGGAAGATATTTTTGTTCATTGCCATCACAGAAAGAGCCAACACTTGGCATCTCCCTGGATTTGTAGGAGCTCACACACACCAATCCAAAGGGAAGTTACACACATTGAACATGCTCCACAACCATATCTTGTAACAAAAAAGGTCCAGAGTTTGAGAGGAATAAAAAAGAGGATCAAATATGACCTTTAAAAAATCATGGATCTTATCACACTCACACAAGTACCTAAATTAAATATTCCCAAATCAGGCTTAGTGCAAATTTCTATGCATTTGTAATATGTGTGATTTGTTGTATGTGTGCAAGTACCTATAGTGCTTGTAATTTAACTCTGAAATATATTTTCTAAACCAATACAATGAGTTGAATGGAGTTGATCCCTTTATCAGGCAGTGTAACTTTTCAGTCCTTTTTGTTCCTCTAACACAAAGTTCAAAGTCAGGGATTTGCAGAACCTTCAAGAATAGCAATAGTTAGGTAGCAAGTGTTATCAAAGCATATATGGCAAAGCTAGGGTAGTGTTTGTATCCCAAAATTGATTGCCACAACCCACAGAGCAATCAGCAAAATAGCATGTAGAAACTAAATGAATAATAAAATAAATATTCTTAATTACAAAACAAATATCTCAATTGAAACAACCCTGAAACAAATTTCCAACTTGAGAGTGTCCAATAATCTTTGAAGTATAGACTACTGGTGGGTGAACAATAAAAGCAAGTGACAATTCAGAATGAAAAGCAACAGAATCAAAAAGTTGATGTAGAATCAAATCTGCTGTGAAGAGCAACAAGATGAGATGAAGTGAGAATTGAGTTCAAATCAAACATAGAGAGCAGATTTAGTTTGAAACCAATAATCAACCAACTTCAGCTGTGAAGAACAACTGGAACAAAAGCAATGTAAATAATGATACAGGAGGTATCAAAACAAAGGCTATCAGTGATAAAAAAGAGAGTGAATGAAAGATTAATCACATTTTATAATGCAACCATCCAAAAATGTCAATGTATGCATGTTCCTAGAAGGAGCCAAGGCCAAAGAGTACCCTGAATTAGGCCTAGCATTGAGATGCCACAAAGCATTGTATGACTGGTACATGTTCCAAAGAGATTCAACCAGAACCAAATCAAAGACTGAATTGCACAGTCTCACATTAGCAAAAGTGTTGAAACAAGTTAAATTGTATGCTAAAATTTATTCAATCAAAGGGCTTGTTTGTTCAGACAGTGATTTCAATGCTATTACAAAATGATCATTAGCAGTGGATTACCAATGGGCTATCATCAACACATCACTTAAAACAAAGATGCAAAAAAGATGATTGAATTTGGAAATGCTTACCCAAGAATCCAGAAAAATGCATAAAATGAGGAGTCTTGGAAAAGGAATATGATTAGACATAAAACAGAGGAGTGAGGTGGCTATACCAATTAACAATGAAAGAAAATGCTTCAAGTATGGAAAGGCTAGATATGTTAAGAAATACTGCTCAGAGAAGGATTTGAAAGACAACCCAAACAACAATGAAAGTGCCCCAATATGTCAGTAAGTGGAATGGAAGGTCATGGGGTGATAACTCATTTGGAAAACCCAGAAAATGCAGCTCTTGATGAGTGATGAAGTAGATGACAAAAGCAAATAACGTTAAAACAGAAGCTCATCGAGCGTGATAATGAAGTGTGTGCATTCTCCTGCATTAATATTGATATATAAAGAAGAATATGACAAAGAAGGTAGCGTTACTTTCAGTGAACCACTTATACCAGGGATAGAAACTGTGGAAGGATTAGACACTCAAGGGTAAAAACACCAAGATGGCAAGACTTGATTAGACTGTTGTTTTTAACCCGAGCGGAGACTAATAAAAACTGAACGATAAGTAAAAGAGATGAAATAGAAACTAAATAATAAAAATTCTTAATTGCAAATATCTCAATCGAAACAACAATTAAACATATATTCCAACTACACAGTGCTCAACAACCTCTACATGCATTAGACCAATTATTGTGTGACCATGAAAATTCACATTTTATTGTATGAAACATGATTTGCAGTTCATACTGTATGCATCTTGGTTGTAGTTTATGTGGTCTTTCATTTACATCACGTTTTATATTTTGCACTCTTGTGGAAATGGTCAGACAGAGAAGAAGAGTGGTAGCATCCAAACTGTCGAGGTCATTGTGTATTCTATGTCTTCATATTATTAAATATTGTACCCTTCTTCCATAAAGAGAGTTCAGGCCATCTTACAGACGATCTGTTGTATTCAAATTAACTTTTGATTATTATTCGAATAAAGAATTGTAAATTATTTGACTGTTCAATTAATTTGTAAGACATGAAGATTCATAACGTTCCACATTAATAAACCTGTACAGTACAACCAATAATATACCACCGCACTCATGAGAGTCATTTGGCATAATAACTTTCAACAAATAATATTCGTCGTCGAAGCGATACAGTCAGAAACCAACGAGACGTAAACCGATGGATAACGATCTTGCTGCAACTTTCAACACTCTACCGGCACCTGCATCGGATGTGTCTTCGGCGGAAGCAGGCGCGCCTTCAACAGATTCTGTCTCGTCCGCTGCCTCATCTGTTTCAACTTCCGCTGATTCAGACTCGGTTCCATCTGCTGCGGTAGCACCATCTTCTACGGTGACAGCAGCTTCACGCAAACCGAGCCCCATGCAGTTGGCATAGAATGTTGTTGTGGCAGGCCAATCAGAGAAAACGCCCAAAGTCCCAATACCAGACAAAACATGAAGGAGGGCAAATTTATCGCCATCGGTAAGATCGAGATCTTGCAAACTTTGCCAATACCAAACATCGTCACCAGTGAGACCGGGTGGACTGCGTTCGAGTGTCCATGCAATGATATCCAAGCCATGCTCTTGTGCAGATGCCGCGTAGTCAGATGGCACGATGCCCAACTCTGTGGTAGCATCAGAAGTGACAAGCATCCACAAAGCCGGTGCAACAATTTTTACACCATTATCCACCAACATCTGATGCCAATCACGGTAATCTCCATCAGTGAGGTGAGATTCGTCGAGAGCAACGCCCTGTTCGCCGTAGTCGGTGTTCTTGACCCAGTAGATGACATCATCAGGTAAAAAAGATTGAGGCCACACATCTTCGGGAGGAATACCCATCTCCACGTACTCATCGATCATCTTTTGGGCGTAATCCTCTTGAGTGAAGTTGCCTTCGTAAGGCATTTCGACGGAAGGGGTCTTGAGCTCCGGTGTAAACTTTCCACCAAGAGACTTAATAAATTTAATCGATTCCTTATGGGTAGGAATTCTGGGGCAGACATCTTCGCCTCTGTGTTGGTAGAGATCAGTCCTCCAGTCGGGAGTTCCTCCAAAGGCCTATTTGTTAGAAATGTTATGTAAACAGTAAAGTATGAGTTGACAAGATGAACGTACAAGTGATAAAAATTACGTGACTTGACGGCAACATATGAAGCTGGCAGAAACTCACATAGGCCTCGGCTGATGTAGCGTTTACTCCTCCGTTGGAATCCATCTTCGCGCAAAGAGTTTTGAGCTCTTCCAGAGTGAAATCACTCGTGCAACAGTTTGGACTCACCCCACTTCCTGCCTCAAAAGGAACAGTGCATTTGGCATTCATCTCGGGACGCGTAACGACGTCGGTGGTGGTATGCAAATCACACTGAGAATGACGGCAGACCAACTCCTTGTCCTTGGTAAAAGTGACGTCACACTCGATGATACCAGCACCTTGTAGCGCCCCTGCCTTGTACGAATCGAAGGTGTGTTCAGGGTATTGCATGGCGGCCCCACGATGACCAATGGAAAAGTCAGATTTGACCATAGATGTTTTGGTATTTGCACAGTGATCTAAAAAGTAATGATGCAAAAAAGAAATTTAATGAGAGTATTTTTTGAGTAAGAATGATGACTTGATATTCCCAAAGATATGAGGAGAAAATAATATGGTCTCAATCATAGGCAATGACATATCGTATAAAATCCAACGAATCAAAAGGACACTCACAGAGATCGTCCTTGAGCGTGGAGTTTTTCATTAGATCCAATAAACTATAAGGACGAGGTCCAGTCGTGACGATACTAGCGAGAGGAGATAATTCATAGGTGTCGGCATACACCGATGGAAGGATGCCGCTTGCCGCTCCCGAGAGAAGAAGTGAGAGACTTTGGGTATTCGCCTTCATTGTTCGGACCTCGTACGCTGTAGTTTATGGAAGTTGGTATGAGGAGAAGCTGTTTCCTGAATTATGACAAGATTTGGAGGGAGAGAAGTGGCGATGGGATCAATTGTAATCAAACAAATATGTCAAGTTGTCCTCCGATAAAAATTATAATAGAATGAGAGTCTAGGACGAACTGGCCGAGCGCTTCTTTATTTTCCTCTCGATCGTCTCGATATTTTTTTGTCTTGCTGTCATCATGAATATTCAAGATTTCACCGTAAAATAGTTGTCGAAATTTTTGCTCATCAGAGTCTTCACAATCAATAATCAATTCTAGAGTGTAGGATTATTTGTTTGATTTAAGTCTATGGTATTATCAAGCAATGCAAGAATATCCTCGAGACGCACAACGTGTGTGATCAGTGCAAATCACTGATATTCATAGACAATGAGGAAAGTAACGATGAAGACAACTAAAAATGGAGGAAATATTACAGATTCATTGATAGGAGACGTAATGAAGGGTCCATCTCATAATAATGTATTATGTACTTTGTTTCTGCTCTATTTTTGAATATCATGTTGCAATTTTAGTTTTTCACCACAATGGAAGAATGAAAGGGATGAAGATTCATGCAATTGGTTGCAGAGATTCTGGCAAATTTTGGCGCCATTGACAAAAATCAATTTTTGTTGGTGACTTGTCGCGGCCTCCTCATGACCATGCGAAAACCAGTATGTATATTTTTTTGTTACCATACTAGGTACCATACTATCCATAAAATCATGCAGTCCTCTACAATACTAACTTTGGTTGATTGCACGAGGGTGAATCTTCCTCATTTCGGATAATTGCCATGACGTCTTTATGTCAAGAAGGTTGAAATCAAAAGTATCTTTTAGAACTGATCTTCTATAAGTAGAAGTAGTAGGTAGTGTTCAGTATTCATTTTAAAAAAGGGACCCAAAGAGATGTGTAAGCACAATTTTGTAATGAAGATATCTCTACTTTTTATATGTGTCGTAATAATAAAATATTAATATTGAATACTCCTATTATTTGCCAACGAAAAAATATTACACACGGTGACGGTGATATTTTTTTAATTGGGGTTCGCTTTTTGAGCCCCAACACTGCTCTCTCAAATTTTTTGTATCTATATCTGTAGAGAGTAAGCCTCACACTCCCAAACATCACTTCCTCGCGGACCGCCTGAATATCGGACTACAATACACCAAAAGATCCGTCATGACTATCACAATAAAATTATGTATTTTCGTACCAAAAACGAAGTCAATTATCATATTTTTTGTATTCATTCAATCCCTCAAACCCAAAAACCGCGGCCATGAAGTGTGTAGTAACATCATCGTTACAACTGCCGGCGACTATAGCAACAATGGCGGTCTCATCAACAATGTATTTTGCCATGGCTCATGCCAACTTGGCATTCCAAGCTCACCGTCCTCTGTCAATCGCATCGCTCGACAGTGCCTCCCGTGTTCTTGGTGACCCTTGGCCTCAATTTGGCCTTCGATCTTCAAGACGGAAAGCCAAAGCAGCAGCCATATCTCATTTAAGTGCAAAACATCATGACGGCGGCGTAGACAACGACGCGACGGGCAAGTCAAACTCGGAATCACTACTTTCCCAAAGCCAATCATCCTACTCCCCAAATATTCCATACGAAATCCTTCCTTTCCAAGAGGTGCTTCGCCTCCTCGTCCCACCAATCGACAGCAGTCAAAGTACTTATGGTGACGAACAAGAAATAGAATTAGAATTAGAATTAGAGTTAAAGCGCCACTTGCAAACTGGCCTCTCCTCGACGGAAGCCAAACGTCGCCTCGAACAAATCGGACCCAACTCTCTCCGACCTCCCCGCAAAAAATCCATATGGGAATTATGGCTCAAACAATTCGACGACGGATTGGTCCAAATTCTCGTGGGGGTGGCATTGGCGAGTGCGGCCTTCAGTGTTTCGGAGGTTTGGGATGCCGTTCTCGAGGAGGGGAGGAGCGGGACCGCTGCAAATCGTATCAATAATGGAGCTGTTCCCGGCGGAATCAATTTATTTGAAACGATGAGAACTTTCTTCGATACCATTGCCAGTAATCCTTCTTTAAAATCTACCATAATGCAAAGCTTTGTGGAGCCATCCATCATTATTGCCATTTTGTTATTGAATGCCATGGTGGGTGTGTGGCAAGATTTATCGGCGCGTTCGAGTTTGGAAGCTTTGGAGAAAATGCAGCCTCGCTTGGCCACAGTCTTGCGGAATAATGGTGGCATTGGCAGTGAGAACGGCGTCGGGAATGAAAATGAAAAAAATGGTAACGGTGGAGTGGTAGCGGGATCCAAGTGGATCACAGATTACGATGCAACCAACATCGTTCCTGGAGATGTGATAAAATTACGAGTGGGAGATTCCATCCCCGCCGATGCGAGATTGGCCGGATTGTCATCTAGTACCATGTATATCGACGAGAGCAGTTTAACTGGTGAGAGTGTCAGCGTCGGAAAATCTCCGTGGGATGAGGGAATCCCGGTCGTGGAAAGTGCGGGTATTAGAAGAGAAGGTATATCAATACCGATTCAAGATCAATCTTCAATGCTCTTTTCGGGAACGCTCATCACACGTGGATCTGGGACGGCCGTGGTAGTCAGGACCGGGTCATCGACGCAAATGGGACGTATCCAATCGACGTTGTCGGAAGCGCAACTGGAGACGGAAGAAAGGAAAACGCCTTTGGGAGAGCAGCTCGACGAATTCGGGACTACCTTATCGTATGTGATTGGTGGTATATGCCTAGCGGTGTGGTTGGCATCGATCCCTCGCTTTAGTGATTCAGTGTTTGATTCATGGATTGAAGGAGCGATATATTATGCCAAAGTCGGGGTTGCATTGGGAGTGGCCGCCATTCCGGAAGGTTTGCCGGCTGTGATTACGCTTTGTTTGAGCTTGGGTACGAGGAGGATGGCGGAGAGGAATGTGATCGTGAGAAAACTTCCCAGCGTTGAGACGTTGGGGTGTACCACTACGATATGTACGGATAAGGTGAGTTTAATTAAATTTGGTCAAGAATTGTTTTTATTCCTTACTAAGATCTCGTTTGTTTCCTCAGACTGGAACTCTGACGAGCAATCAAATGACTGCAGTTTTGTTGACACTGTTAGAGTCTACCCAAGAGAACCAAAATGGCAAAATAGAGGCAGTCGAGCACGACGTCACAGGTAGTTCCTACAGCCCTTTTGGATCTGTCTCGGGAATAGAACGCGACGAATCTATTCGTATCCCCAGCGGAGCAGTCGCGGATGCAAATATCATAATGACTCTTTGCAATGATGCGCGATTGATAGGGAATGATGAAAACGACGATGAAAGAGGATCAAAAAGAGATGGTGAACTATTCACGATCGAGGGAGAACCTACCGAAGCAAGTTTGTTATGTCTTGTTGAAAAACTAGGGCCAATTGATACCACTGCCGAAACCATTACTGAGAATGACAATCTTAAAAGCTTGAGCCCTTCTTTGATGGCATCACAAAACAACCAATACTTCGCGAAAAAGTATGATCGTTACGCTACTTTAGAATTTGACAGAAAGAGGAAGAGTATGAGCGTCCTATGTTCTCCCATTGCTGAAAACAACAGTCCCACTCATGGAAATTGTCAACTACTTGCCAAAGGTGCTCCAAACTTTCTATTAGAGAGATGCAATAGTGCAAAACTCCGGAACGGAGAAGTAGTCCCGCTCAATCCTGAGCTGAGGCATGAAATCGATAAAAGTATCGCTTCCATTGGGGATAGAGCTTTGAGGTGCATCGGCTTAGCAAAGAAAGGCGGCTCGTCTCTCGATAGGCGTCTTTGGAATGAACACCAGATATATAATGATCTTTTGAAAGATCCAAACAAATTTGTGGAGATTGAGAATGATTTGACCTTCGTTGGTATGGTTGGTATCAAAGATCCCGCACGCGAAGGCGTGGCCGAGAGTATAGAGCTGTGTAAAAAAGCTGGGATACGAATCATTATGATTACCGGTGATGCAAAGGCAACGGCTATCGCAATTGCGAAGGATGTCCATATTTTTGAAAATAACTTGCATTCTTCATCTGACAACAGTCAACGTGCGTTCGAGGGTAGAGAATTCTTCGAGTTGACAGAGTCCCAACAACTGGATATTTTGAGAACTGGAAATTTGGTGATTTGTCGGTAAGTTAATTCTACGTTTTGAGCTGATGCAATGCTTTTATCGCGATTGGTTGAACAAATCAACAAATGGTGTTGGATTGCTCTACCATGGCAGAGCCGAACCTAGTGACAAACAACGACTGGTGAAAATGCTGCAGTCATTAGATGAGATTCCAGCCATGACCGGAGGTATGAAATTATATGTCCAAAGTCTTGTCGCTTTGAAACGTTAAGTTGGATATTCTTAAAATTTGTTCACCTAATCTGTTTATAAGATGGCGTTAATGACGCACCAGCATTACAACAAGCTAGTATTGGGGTGGCCATGGGAATTTCTGGGACGGATGTCGCTAAAGAAGCTGCTGATATGGTTTTGGTGGATGATAATTTTTCGACTATTGTTGGTAAGTTCAATCTTGGACTTTAATTTGCGGTTGATCGATCGGCGTAAAGACGTCGAAGATGATTTACTCGACACTAATAACATGTTGCATGATTCATAGATGCTGTCGAGGAAGGTAGATGCATCTATGCCAATATGCAAGCCTTCATAAATTTTCTTATCACGTGTAATATTGGGGAGGTCATATCAGGTAAGAGGGACGGCTTCCAATCAAACAATATTTTTCATTCGGTATGGTGACCGCTCTAAATTTTTAGTGTTTGTGGCATTTAGTATTTCTCGCCGCAATTTTGGGACTTCCACAGCTCTTCAGCCCACTAATGCTGTTGTGGGTAAGTATTTTGAACAACTCTGCATTCGCGTTATCTAGTTCTCTCTTTTCTATTTCGAGAATTTTTGTGAAGAGAAAAGCCCACATGACTTTATCCAAACTGGTCTTTTAGTGCAATCTGGCGACAGATGGTCCACCTGCGACAGCCTTAGGATTCAATCCTCCGGGTAAGTGGCTTCTTTCGATGACTGTACAAATTACGTCTTGTCAAACGACACAACAATAGGGAATCTTACATCATTATCAATGGTATTTGTATATTGAAAGATCCTGGATTGATGAATCAAAAACCCCGCCCAACTTCAGAGAAGATCCTGACTCCGAGATTATTGCTTCGATACACAGCGGCAGGATCGTATATTGGAATTGCAACTGTTGCAGTCTACGTATCCTACTTTCTTGACCATGACGTCACATTTCAAGAGCTTTCCAAATGGAGCAGCTGCGCAGACTCTTCCTCGACTTCCTGCAGTATATATACCGATCTCGCAGCTCCTCAAACCTTGGCGCTGACCACCTTGGTCACGACAGAGCTACTAAAAGCGTTGTGCACGGTTTCAGTGGACAGTTCAATATTGACTGTGTATCCATGGCAAAACCCTTGGTTGATTTTGGGAGTGTTGGTTCCGTTCGGATTGAATTTGGCGATAATCTACAGTGAAAGTTTGGGAATACCCGCATTGGGAGAAAGCTTCGGGTTGGTTCCTTTAAAACTTGAGGATTGGGGTCATGTGTTGATGTGGTCTATTCCTATCATTTTTATTGACGAGGCCCTGAAGTATGTTTTTCGACGTATGAATGAGGCAGAGGTCCATGAAGGTTAGATTTTTAAAACACATTTCTTTCTCGATTCTAACAAGTAAATGAAAATCAGCAACTTCTCAGATGAGATAAAACTTTTCTAGACAATCATCAGCAAAATGATCATCCACATTCTGCCTCTGATTCTGGTGAATACCTTTCGATGGTGATGGTGTTGCACAGGAACTGAGCCCTCCCTCGATGGATGATAGGGAATACTGGCAAAGTATTAACAACATTAATATGCCTACAAAATAATTCTACAGTTTTGAGTCTTGGAGCTATTGAAGAATTGATTCAATAGAAGAAAAAATAAATCAATTACAATCAGTGAGAAACTAATTTGCGCAAAGCAACCAATGAATTAACTAAATTAATCTACAAGAGTGATGAGTAAGATGATTTCCAACATAATTTCAAGCATCTTGAGATAACATTGGAAGATATTATTGTTACTTTGTAAGTGAATCAGAGTCAAAGAACCAGCATGAACAGTCAAAAGGGTTGTAGGAGGCCTAAAGTAATGTGTCAGATGAACATTTTGCATTTTAATTTGGCAAATAAAAATTCAAGAAATGGGTGGGATAATTATAGTTGTTGTGATAAGAATCAAATATAATCTAATCAATATCAAATAGCACCAGTGGTACAAACAATTTTTGAAGATGAAGTTTCAAAATCATGTTAAAGGACAAAATTAGCACAGTGATTGAGCTCCTAGTTTTTAGTGGAGAGAACCTTCAATGAGGGAAATGTACTGATTTGATGTTGGAATTCAAGGTAGTAGATGGAATAAAAGGAGTTGAGCGTGGTATCAATTTGAAAGGTTGACACTGAGCTGCAACAATTGATTATTGTTGGGAGGTTTATGAAGCTGATTGTGTCAAGCTGAATACTAATAGAGAGAAGCACAAGATGGCATTGGAGCAAGTGCCAATGAAATGAATATGTGATTACATTAGTAAATGAAGTGAGTCTAGAAATATCATTAACATGTAGAAAAGGCTTATTCTAAGTTTTCAATAATCAAGATGAGAATCTCACAAGATGTTATAGAACTTGAAACAGATTTAGTGCAAACAATCAAATTGGTGCAACTAAAATTCATAAATAAGATTAAGTTTAATTATGCCAATGAGAACCCACTGCAGATGATGTAATGATTGACATGTTGATGATTACTTAATCAAGTCAGAGAAAGAAGGTAACTGAAGCCATCATAGTGGATCACAATGTAATTTATATAGAAACATCAATCATGAGGCTCTGACTTGATTGAATTGTACAGCTAAGAAAGCAAATACAACAAATGATTATCAGGAATTGGAGGATGTTGCATGGGAACACAGACTTCACTCTCTGGACAAGAGGGAGTATTGGCAAAGTGTTTTCAACATTCAAATGCTGCTGAAATAGTTGTACAGTTTTGAGTCTTGGAACTCTTAGATAATTGATCAATGAATAGAAATAAATTAATTTCAATCAGCAAGAAACAAATATTTTCAAAGCAACTAATGAATTAGCTAATTTTATTCAAAAAACTAACAAGTACAAAGCCTTCCACCACATGGATTTTGATAATGTTAACAACCTTCACTTTTTACTTGAATGTTGAAAGTAAATGACAATGTAACAGTACAAAACAGCTGTTCCTAAATCACCCTAGGGGATGAATTCAATTTTTGTTGTATGAGAGACAAAAATCATCTCCTCTTTAATTCATTTTATTAACATATATTATGGTTTTGTGACAACATCAGGTAAAGCATGGTCCGACCAACTAAGTTGAAAAAGACAACATAATGATATTATTGTGATGTGACAAACTTGGTTTGTTGCTGAAATCACAAAAAGTGATGTGGGATAACAATTTATTTTTTTTTGTTTTTGAGACATGTGACAGAGTTTCGTC
>JALLPE010001246.1:0-10267 GCA_036940025.1 Conticribra weissflogii | reverse complement strand
GTTGCATGCGCTTCAATGTGAAATGTAGCCTTATACCAGTCTTTACCAATTCCATCTCCTTTCATGACAAAATCGTTCCAAACGCGATCGGAATCTGATTGTACACTTGATAACACCTCGGACCCATATGGGCCTCCAGCATTTGCATAGATTACATCAAATGCGTTTTCAGATTTCAGTGCCTCTCGCCCCTTCTTCATTTCATTCACCATTCGCTCATCTACACTTCGCATAGCGTGGCTGAGATCGTTGATTGTAAAGTGAAGTGCTAGTTTGTTGTAACCAGATGGGAAAAAGTGATCAATGTAATTGAACATCGCAACATCTCTCCCTGACGTTTCACACATCGCATTGATATTGGCATGCTGAGCCTCTTTCAAAAGCAACGCTCCCAACAACTCTGACAGAGTTCGATAACGTGAGAAAATGCTCGCTTTCATATTGGAGTACTTGTGTATTAATTCCTTCGGCGGTTCATCACTGTTTTCGCCCATGAGCTGTGCACTAGTGAGTGCGTACAGCGTGGAAAAATCCTGGTCGACATGAAAATATAAGAAATTCAGAAAACGTTAACAGCCAGGCTAAATGCTCAAGGTCAATCTCACCTCATTGCAGAGTGTTATAATCATGTGGTCAAGTTGTCTGAAAAAAGAGTTGTTGCCACTTGGCAATGACTCAGTGTCGAAAGTTTGGCCCTCTCCATGCGGTGCAACTATAGCTTCCTTCAGCAACTGAGGAAACCAGAGTTCATACATTGCCGTTGTCTTCCGGATTCCGTTAACACCGGTAACTAGAACCGCCCATGGTTTTGTTCGCCCATGATTTGTAGCTTTCGCGTGTGTAAGAGCTCCATACCAATTTCC
Organism: Conticribra weissflogii; assembly: GCA_036940025.1. NCBI lineage: Eukaryota > Bacillariophyta > Thalassiosirophyceae > Thalassiosirales > Thalassiosiraceae > Conticribra > Conticribra weissflogii. The sequence continues at coordinate 9,404 of JALLPE010001246.1, read as the reverse complement.
TTCGTGTAGAATGCGCTCAAAAATTTGTTGGCATTCTGGGGGCGCCAATCCATTCGGGGTTAGAATTTGAGCCATTTTGGTTGAGTTCTCCTCGGTCACTTCCCATTTTTTGTGGGATATATGAGCAATATCAGAGAGAAGATGACGCAGCGTCTCCCAGTCAATGTTGGCGTTTACGGGTGTTAGATTGTGCAAGGAATTTATGATATCGTTCAGTTCTTCATCTGTCAGAGGTGCGCCTTCTTTTGCGTTCGCTTCCATGCTTTCGGTTCTCTCTATCATCACTTTCTCGGCGTCTTCATTGGACAGGTTTGATACGGTGGAAGACATTTTCCGGAGCGTCGGCTCTCGTTTGTAAGAGCTGCCGAAAGACATGATTATGGTTTGGATTTTGGTCGGAAGGGCTGAACACAATACAAGAAGAACTTCGGTGGCTGTCGTTGGATGTGTCCAATACGATAAACTTGGTGTGAAAGGACAGGAATGTCGAGGGTAGTTAACTACTATCTATCACCGATGAAACTATCGTAGAACAGGTAGTTTTCAACCGATGTTAATATTATTTTTCAACTTCAAAAAATGTCTAAAAAAAATTTTATCACATTTAATGTTTTCTACGATTTGTTATCTAAGATAGTAGTGTACCTTTTGAGACAGATGCATGTTTGAAAATAGATCGAATACTGCGGAACGGTATTAGTATTAGACGAGCTGGGACAGACGGATGAGGTGGACAGATGTTGGGCGAGTGTTGGCGATGATGGAATGTGACGTATGCATCAGTCGGAGTATCGATCACGTTAACGTGAGAACGACGGACAGGACTTGTAAAACGTATCCAAAACATCAGAACATTACGAGAACACTGTTCTTACCCTTTGTTCTAGATAGCTCATAATTTTTATAGAATACGGGCGAGTCACTGTTGTAGTGACCGTCACGGGCCATGGCCATTTCCGTCTATTTTTTACCTTAATATTTACCTAATTGTTGGTTGATGATAGATTGATAAAATTGATAATGATGAAAGATTTTTTGTTGAAAATATTGTTTATAGGTGGAGTAGAAGACACCAAACTATGAAGCAGGCATATAGAAATATCCCAAAGAAACAAAAAAAAACAGAAACGATAGGTCTGGATTTGGAAGAGAGGATATATATCAATCAGACATGCTATACCCTATAAGTTCAACCCCAATCTGTTGCAAAAGGTGTCATCAACAGCTGCAAACTCTGCATCTAAAGTGGAAGGATGAAAAGTGCAATGGACTTGAGTAGACTTGGACCTTGAGACTTTTATCAGATTCTTTTCAAAGGCTAATTCATCCCCTGGAACTGAAGTAATTGTATTCAGTATTCACTTACTGGTGGTTAAGTTCCATTATCAGGAAGACAATGGATTAGCAATAATTTCTACTTATTCCAATGTTGAAATATTCCAAAAAATTGCCAATGCATTGTCTTCCAGTGCAAACAGTAAAAAATGAGAATGATTTTGTATGAAAAGGGTGCATGTAAGGGAGACAATAACTGAACCGTGCAGGAAGAGTAACATCATTAAAGGTGGTAGTGTGACCATGAGAACCACCACTCCAGACCTTTCATTTGCCACAATATGCATCAAAACAATGAGCCCCATTGCCATAAATAAGGACAATTTTTGTCACTCAAAATTTGTTCCGCTCATAATTATTGCAGTCTTGATTATTATGCCCACCTGGATTATTGCCTTCACCATTTCAGCAATCAATCTGATGATGATTTGGTTCTTCTTGAAAATTAGCCTTGTTTTAGACAATGTAACTTTGCAATTATGCAGTCCATGCTCACCTCCACTATTGAAGCATACAGTCATACAGCAATGAACAACCACTTTGTAGGAAGTTGAAAAGGTGATGTAAAGATCATTAGCATCTTGAACAAGTTACTTAATTTAACAGTAGCAGATTTGATAGAAAAAGACACAAAGGACAAGGTTGAGATAGGAGCATGTGAGGATAAGTTATGATTATCTCCTGAGTGAGAAGGTGTTAAAAAACTGCTTGAAGTCTTAATTGCTGGAATATATCAGACAAGGTATCACCTTCATCCAAACAAGCCCCAGCAGCATATGTCTGCTTGGTGGTTATGGAGATGCTTTTGCCTTGGATTTGGCTCAGAACTTTGTTCTTAAAAATCATTTGATAACAGACAACATCATGATACATGAAGAAGATCCTGTCTACAGCCCACTTGGTAAAGTGATCTAATTTCAATGAAGATTGGAATGACACATTCACAAATTTGAGGGTTATTGAGTGGAATACCAAAGCATAGAGACAATTACTACACTGCTGATCATGATTGAAACAGTATGAATTGTTATCTACAGTGTTCAAGGAAAATGTAAATGCCCTTTACTGAGTAATGCATATGGTATTCCCATATCACTCAAGGCTCACAACTTCCAGTGTCACAAAGGTTCCTAATAATGAAGATAACCTTGAGGGCATATAAAACAAAGATTCTCAAAGGAAAACGGGTCCATGTTGGTCAGGCTGCCATAAAGAGTTCTTGTATGTAAGTATTATTGGTGCTTCCAACATCTCTTTCTTCACCATTTTTACTTCTATTGACAAAACACTTACCTTTTCCAAATCTCGGCTTTCAAATGTTAATGGCTTTGGTTTAGTTTGAGGTAAGTTGCTTGGAACTGCCACACCTTTGTTTTCTTCCTTGACAACCACTTTGGTATGCTTGATTGCCACAGGATTATTGCCTGCTAGAGGATAGAGTTAATTACTAAATGTTTGTGCAATGATTGTATTGTAAGATAGAAATTAATTGGAAGTTTTAGACATTGTAGAGATGAATTTCTCAAATACTGAAGTCAAATCACAAGGTATATTAATGTTTTCACTAGTCCCTTGTTTTGATGACAAGATTGATCAGTTTTAAATTTGGGGTACTGTAGATTCTTGTGCTTGAACAGAATTATATATAATATGCAAATATTCAGCTTGGAAGGTACTGTAGGATTGTTCAAAATCTTGATCTGTGGTAAGAAAAGAAACTATCTGAAAAGAGTTTTCTCAATCAGACATAGATGAATGCAGGAATCATTGGTCAATGGTATTTCCATTATTCATACCAGTGTTGGACTCTGGATATGAATAAATCCAAAATAAGAATGATGAAAATGAAGAAGGGTCATCCACTTGACTCTAGTGCCACTGGATGAAATCCTAGGCAATACAAATAACCAAAATCAAGGCACACAAATATTTGTGCTCATATCCTTTTGTACTGCTCCATATATGATGTATCAAAGTAGCTCAAGAGCTAACAAGAAATAGAGATCAATAGATATGAGAAATAATCAATTACAGAGTTTATAACCAATTATGAGCAGTAAAGCTATGACTATCATTCTGTTTCTTCATAGGATAGATCAAGAAAAGATATTTGGAGAACTTTTTGAGAACCATTTTAGATCTTTCCAAGAACCTTTGGAAAACTTAAAAGAATGTTGGTAGAACTCAGGTATTCTTGTTTTCTGTTCTTTGAACATCAAAAATTGATTCTAAATTCAAAACATTTAATTCAGAAATTTTGGATTTCATTTTAAAAGTACATGAAAGACAGAGAATCATCCCAATATTAACTGAATTCATGATTACCAATCCTTCTCTTTTTGAATCCAAAGAGACCATGAATGCTAAGTAAAAATACTACAAGTAAGTTTTCATAAATACAGCATCACCTTCAATATTGTATCAATGGTGTAACATGGCTACAGAGTAGAAAGACAGATGATATTTTGTTGTTTTAGAGTTTAATTGATGCCATTTTTGTAGTGCCCTTATTTTGAAGTCAAAATATTGGAATTGAATTGATGGATAAATTATCAGCCATATTTGTTTCAAGCAAAACTTCTGCATCAAACTCCTTGCAAAGCTGAAAATGAGGGCAAAGATAGTAAATATCCTTGACAAACACAACTTGTCAATGTGAAGTCAAATAGTTACTCATGTCACATGATGCATTCACCACAGATTCTGATCTATTCTAGGACTAAAACACAGTTCATCTTTTAAAATTCAACACAATGATTAACATGCAATCTAGAAAAAGAATATAGACAAGAAAGTGTGCTGGTATGTCCATGTTTGTAGTGATTGAAAAGAAAAACAATGAAATTTCTTACATTATCATGTCCTGTTTGGTTACAGATCCTTTGAGAAAATCTAGACAATAGTAATAATCTTCAAGTTTCTTATTTCCTGTTTAAACAACTTACAAATATTGGAATCCCTCATTAAAGAAGCATTATACAGTGACTAATTTGATAACAAACAGCCAAATTCATATTGAATCAAACCAATATTGAATTTTTAATGTTAAATACAAAAATTTGATACATTGGGAAAATGAAGTCCTTGATTTATCCTAACATAATCTACAGCAATTCCTATTAACTAACTTTTGATCAACTCATGACTACATCAAAACAAAGGATTCACTACCAATGCCATTGCCATTGACAATAACAAGGCCAAGGCCACTACCATTAAAATTCTTCTTTTGCAAATATTAAGAGTAGTCCTAAAATAACAATAGATACCAATCTCATTGTATCAAATTAATCATGTTAGGGAATTTTTCTCATTTTACTAATTGCTACCATCTTTTATGCATCAGGTATGACAAATATTATTGGAGAAGTGTCTATTTTTCCTTTAGGAAGCTTATTTAATGCTTTGACATTGTTTTGCCAATATTGTTCAGTATTGAATCTATATCAAAGAGGTATAAAAGATTAGTTTAGTACCAGTCTGCCATACACAGAGCATTGCTTCCAGTTACTTAAAACTTCATTAAGCCTCCCATCCCAGTAGTAAAGAATGCAGTTGTGTCTGTCCAATTCATATCCAAAGGTATTTCATAATTATGATACAACTCCTATCATAAAAACTAAAATTTTGTCATTTGATGCAAAATTAAAACATCTGGAATAAATTTTGTATGGTTTGAGACAAGTTTGAGTATCAGACAAATTTTAATACCAAGTATCGTCAAATCTTGGATTGATTGCTGATACTTCACATAAACATCAACAAGAAGTCATTGGGATTAAATTAATTGAATACAAACTTGATGAAAAATCCTATTCATGACTGATATGTGATTAAATTTTGCTTATTCTAGTGAACATTACATTTGGTACATCTTGATGAATTGTGAATCACTAGAGGAGTAGATATATATCAAGTTGTGATTTTCATCCCATTACCTGAGAATTAGAGAGTCATTAAACATATCTAGAATGATTCAAGTCTCATTATTCAATAATACAGGGGGGTTACCAAAAAGAATAACAATGCTTTAAATAATAAGAGCAGATTCATTATGTACAAAGGGAAGCAGTATTGGGGATAGGTTGAGCATGTCAACATCAGAACCAGAACACTACAAAGGACAGAGGCATGCACTCACTGCAAACAAGAGGTAATCCCTGTGACAAAATTAGATCCATGATAGCTCATATTTTTACTTAGAGAAGACAGATAAATCACTCTGCCAGTAACTACATGGGCCATGATCATCACTGTCACAACGCCATATTGACCCTTAATTCATCCTAGTTTATCAGAACAATTGCCACCACAACCTTCTTCATGCCAACCCAAGTCATCAGTTAACCTTTTCTGTTGAATGCAGAAGCACCAAGATGAAACTTAGTGTCTTTCCTGTGTAATGTGATGCAACATAGAGGAGAGATCTTTTTTTGTCATGATACTCAGGAATGCCATAGACAAGGACAGCATGCCCCTACTAATTGTCCTTGTGAAATAGAAAAATGCTGCATGAGCTGGGTGAGGATTGGACTAGGATGGATAAAAAGGCATTGATTGTTGCCTGTTGAACTTGATAGGTAGCATAGGCCAGTGTACCTTACCTTGATGACTCATAGATATTCCCATTCTAAATTAATGCATGGTTTCAGACCACAATATCTTCAATTTCCCGCAATTCAAAGGGGACAGACCCACTGCCTATAACTGGCATATCACAGGGAATGTGTACTGCTGCCACTAGAGCCAAGGTTGTACAGCATACAGATCATCAGGGGATGAGTGATGTTACTGTTGACAAAACACTGGTGACAATGAACCCCATCATAGCCAAAATAAACAACAATCTACATTAGATTGAAAAAATGAAAACAATGGTTACACCAATGAGAAGCTTGATTCCACCCTGAAAGTCCTGTCTGAGGTTCCCTTGTCACAGGAACCAGTGGACCAGCTTGTGAAGGGATCTCTTCTTTGTGCAAGCACAAGGAAATGTATTTCACTAGATGCCTGTGGTCATGAAAAAATGAATTGCCCTAATAAGGTCGTTCCTGTCCCTTGGTATTATGAGTAGGGATGTACTGACCCCAGCCCCGAGCGGCCTAAATTGAAAAGGTTTTTACCAAATAGTGATTGCAATCTACAAATCCAGCAGAAGAAGATTAGGTCACATAACCCAGGGATCAATGTTTTGTTCTGTACCAAGGAGCTAATCATGGGTGAGTGATTCCACCCCAAGCATAAGGGCTGCTCAGGATTCAACTGCATTATATATTCAGTACAAACTCAGACTCTAGCTGGAGAAGGCACATGACAAAAAGATTGCTTCTGTCAAACTGTACCAAATAGGATATGAAGATCCATGTCACCAGAGGCAACCTTTTTTGAGGAGCACTTGGTCAGATTGCAGAAATGAAGGGTTTCCTTGCCCGTATCTCATGCATGATCATACAGTACTCAAGGACAAAGGACAAGCCCTCTTAGTCTGGACAGGGGACACAGTTAATGACCATATTTTCAAATATTACCCCATAATCCTTGCCTTGCATGATAAACCAGCCCTTTTTGCTGGATAAGCCCCCTTTAGAATGTTTGCTGTTAAGGCCATGGAGGACAACACATATCACTGAGACCAGAGTTTGGGGACAAATTTAACATCCATTCAAACTTTTGTGCTCCCTGGAAGAAGTTGTATAATATCAACATTGAAAAGGGCACCAAAGACAAGCTTCTAGTGAAACTGGAAAACAAGATCCAGCACATGAAACACATATGGCCACAAAAGGGTTCAACTTTGCAATGAATGTTGAATACCAAAAGTCCATGTATCAAGCCATGCTTGCTATTGCAAAGAAGACAAAATAAGTTGTGTGTGACCCCTCCAAAGAATCCAGCATTTTTGTAACAGCATCACAGACCCCTCAATGACCCAAATCAAGTTTGCCCTTGAGGTAAGTTTTAACAATAACACCAGCAATATTGTCATTGTTGAGTATGTCATGGGCTGCATGTCCTACCAGCATGTTAACCAGTGCCTGAGTGATGCCATTTTTTCCAAGAGAATCCATGATGAAGGAGTCAGAAACTATGCATACCTAAAGTCTTTTGTTTGCCAAAGCCATGGGACCAGTTCTCCAAGGCCCAACCAGCCAGTGCAAATGATGTTTCATTTCCAGTGCAGGTGCTGTGCAAAGTGTCCATGCACCCACTTCAAGGGAAATTCCAAAGAGCATAAGGCCTCAGTAGTATATATTGCAAGAGAATACCAATATTATGACAGAAAAACTGGGAACCAGCAATATGGATGAAGAGTAGCCAGTGGACACAAAAACGGATGGGAAAATGTGAGCTAATAACAAGACCTAAAAAAGAACAGGAATGATAGTAGACCATATCTGTAGGACATGTAGCCTCCAATATTGAAATATGTCTGATTGGCACATTGAAGTCATTAGATAGTTCTGTCAAAGATAATAATTGTGTTGAAATTATCTTGCATGCTGATAAATGTAGTAGGCTTGAATGTATTAGTTGTACATGACCATGAGAGCTAGGTCAATGTCTACAGTGATGGCTTTGAATCTAGATTTAATATATCACTAGAATTGAATCTGTTATTGCTTATAATGATCCTAAGGCAGGGACACATCCCTATTGCTCATGAACCAAGCCATCTTGATCCTCATCATACAAAACATGCTATGCCATATACAGTGATGTCATAATGTTTTGTTCATAAATGTTGTGCCTGAGGTTTTAGTTGAAATCCTAGATTGAATGACCACTTGATCATCATCTCATCAATAATGATGTCACATCAATCTTTCACATTCTCCTCAAGCTCAATTAGTTTTTTCCTGTGAGAATTGCCACTCTATTGGAGTATTGAGTGAGGCTGTGTCAAATTTCCATTTAACAGCAAATGTACCTGGTTGGGACCCTGAATTGTTGTCATGCTCCTCACAGGAGGATAGTATATTTGATTAGGGGATACATCATCAGCACTGTCATAACAACAAGGGGGCAAATAATAATTCATGTTAATGCTGTTAATCACTTGCCATTTGCTGATCATTGTCTCATTACTGTTGCTGATGGCCTGAACTTTAGAAACTGTTTAGACTCCTTTGTACAGGTTTCCCTGACTAGCCCATCATGGAGGGCAGCTGTGAGTCACAACTATGCATAAGAGTGTATAGCCACACCATCAGAAGGCCACTTTACAGTTCAGAAACCTGCATTGTCTCATCAGGTTTGTGCCAATGACAGCAAGTTGTAATACAATCACCTTTTTCATCTGATGTCCACCAATAGGTTCTCTGCACATATTTTCACAGAAATAACAAGTGTGCACAAGTGTAGAAACATGTATACCCCATGAAAAGTAAAGGTGAAGTGCATGAGACATTATCCCTGATGTTTCAGCTTGAACTATGCTGATGGATGGCTCTTACTAACAGATACTAGGCAAGTTCAAGAATGTGCTGGCTGATGCTCAGTGCCACCTGACACAAACCAAGACATAATTTCCTTGTAGAATGCTGCAGAGAGAAAGAGACTGAAGAACTTTAAAAAGGTTCTTGGCATAAGGTGCTTACTACATATGCCTCATAAGTCTCTGGGATAACTGTCTGGTGCAAAGTGCAGAAAAGCATAAATGTAATTACACAGTACCAATAGTATTTATTGCCTAGACATCAAAGTTCAAAAGTCCTTTTTTTTATACAAAGAGTCAACTGACATCAGCCAGTTCTGTGAACTGATAAGATAAAATCAGATTATGTAACACCCATACATTGTTGAATACCCTAACAAACCATTATATCTAAGTAAGTATGTTGGACCTGAGATTAATATGTGACCAGCAATGACTACAGAGAGACTCCAGTGTAATGATGAGATTGTATTCAGAAGTATGTACTGGCCCCTCACTCTTGAGAAAATAGCTGATGCACAGTCCTTCAAGGACACTACTGAGGAATACCTAGAATATGAAGCTCACATAAAATTGACTTGATGAGGTCAATATTCTTGATACAACAGAATATTTGCCATGTGCTGACAACGAC
>JALLPE010001245.1:0-15939 GCA_036940025.1 Conticribra weissflogii | reverse complement strand
GTCGTTTTCATTCTTGATGTCGTCGACACCAACAGTTCAGCAACATGAAAAATTTCCTAATGTTGCTAAAAAAAGACATGTCATGACATGTCGGTGTCTGTGTCGGTGTCATTAAATTTTAAAATGTTGCAACATACAACTTTTCCAACTAAGCGGCGCAGAACAGTGAATCAATGTCTTTGCCATTCCTGGGCGATGATCTCCTGTATCCGTTGCATGGCATCAGAGTCTTCTTTTTCTTGGGCTGCCTGGGGTTGATTTGTAAGGTGTGATGAGCAATGTTGTGGGCCATGGAGTCAAAAATATTTGCAATTCTCAGTACAAATTTCCAGGTGATGATGAAGCTCCTGTTGGGATAGGTGGAAGGGATGTTCAATCCCACATTGCCATGCTGCAAGTAGTAGATTGCTCCTATTTCCCTGGTTGACATGAAGACAGTGAAGCAACTTTGTGTATACTTGGTGACAACAAATCCAAAGTTCAGCTTCTGGCAAGTAGGAGTTGGTGCCAATTTTTATAGCTCAGCACCGCTGCTCAGCGTGTCTCATGTAGTCTGATACCTCATTGTCCAGAGCGTTGAGACATGACTGCATGTCAGCAGTGTCTGCATCTTGTCCAGCCATGTAAAGTTGGTGGAGGCGTTCCATGCTGTGGGAGTCCAGAAGTTTCATTAGTTGATTGTTATATTTTTCCACTGTCTTGGGAAACCATGTAGTTTATCTGCAGTGTTGCATCCTTCTGATCAAAGGAGAGGATGCCCCCAACCCCCATGAAAGATTCATTTGGGATGTCAAGTACAAACATTCAATGGTCACCAATGCCAAATCTGACTGGGGGTACCACTGCATTGGTGATGTGGAGTTCTCATGACACCCAAACTGCATCAATTGGTTTGCTTCCTCAGAAGAAGATGGGGCCAATGGGTTTACTTGTGGTGGCATGAGCTGGTTCTAGTAAATGCAACCCCTCAGGATCCACCAATTCCCAATCCTAGTTGCCCAGAGTAAATATGGTCATTCACATCCATGCATACCACTAAAAGTTCCCCTGTCTCCTTCCACAAAGTAAGTTGAGCAATAAGATTGACCCAAAATTGTGTCCTTGGACAAGAGTTGTCCTGGTGTTGCTTGACAAAGAACCATCAGTGTTGTTGGTAGGTGGTGCCTGATTCTTGCTGTGTGTTATAACATGGATAATAAGCGGTGATCACCCATGACCCATGTAATGTATCCACCTTTCCCCTTAAAAGCCATTGAGACCCACCTACCAAGACCAGAGGGGTCCTTATCATTGTAACTGGTTTGCACAAATTGTGTGATTTCATCTGTTGCTAGCATCATTGTCTGTCCTTCTTGTCTTGGTCCAACATTCTCATAGATGTTATGTCCTGCTATTGCCTGTATTGTTGCTTCCTGCTGAAACATTTGCCATGGTCCGCTAACTACTTGCGCATGGGCAAAGTTATTCCTATGCTCACATAATCTGACAATGCCTGCTTGTAGCTTGTTGATCACATCACAAAGTTTCATCAGTTTGTTGTTTTGGTCCAGATGGGGTTGCAATCCATTTACATTTTTGTACACAATCCGGCAAATCCCTTCAGCCTTCTTGCTTGGAAAGACCCCATGTGTGCTGGTCATTATGGAAACCTGTTGCTGTTCAACTGCCTCAAGTTCCTTGTACCAGAATTCTTATTGGGTGGTGAGGGGTAGATCCATCTTGTATGATGGAGACCTGGCTACATCTTTTACCTCTCAATTGTGTGGTTGGTGATATTGTTGAATAAGTTGTTTTATTTTCTGTTGGTTACTAGTGTTGAATTCTCTGTGTATTTGGAGAAACTCCCTGGACCCATTTTCTTGTATCAGTTCAATTTCCCTGATAGTATTCTGGTAAGTCCAATAGCAAGCAGCCCTTTGTCAATTCCTCTGGTGCCAAGAGAAATATCACCCTGTTCCCTGATTTTGACTGCTAGACACCTCCCTTAACCTTCTTCTCACAGCCAAAGAAGAGGTTGGCTGGTGGTTTATTTGCCCATTGCCACAGCAACTGGGCTCCCCTGTTTGCCAGGCTTCCATTGTCAGGATCCTCAGTGGCATTGGGGCCAGTGTGTGGCAAGATCTCTTGTTTAGGGGCAAAGCCTTTAACACTGGAGAGATTATGGTTGTTGCGATGAAGTTGGAGAAGCATTTTGATCAAGTCATTCTTGGTCATCATTGATAGAGTGCTAACATCATCCTGAGTAGTGGGATCAATAATAACCACTTCCTTTGTAGGAGAGGGAAGAACAGTGGAGGTCGGGGGTGGAGCCATTGTTGTGTTGTTGTCACCAAGTTTATTAGCATGGATAGCGGTGACTAAAGATCAGAATGTAGTGGGAAGGCGTGATCAGGCATTTTTATTGTTCATTAACCAGGGGAGGGAGATCAAAGAGATTGGCAAAAGCGATGGCTGTCCAACTGGGTTCTCCTTGTTCTTCATTAAGATCGATATCTAAATAATGGGGTGAGGGGGGAGAAATGAATAGCTGCGCGCAAAAACATCAGAAAAGAACTGGTAGAAATGGTTTAGCGATCTTTTTTCAGTATGTCTCCACATAGGAATTCAGTAGAAATTATCCCTAATCCATTGTCTTCCTGGTATTAATTTCACGGTCTCTTACAGAGGAGCTCAAAAATCTCCCTCGAAGGAAGGATTTTTGAGCTGTAGGCTCAAAAATCCCTCTATCCATTATGTGTATATTATATTCTGATATGGAACGAGTTGGTATCGTACTGCAGGTAAGTTCTATGTCGCATCTAGTGGCAGAAGGATTCTATTCCCCTGCAAGCTTTTATCTTTTAGTCACAAGAGTGAATAGTCGGTGAATGCATCAATCACGATTCTTTTCACTTATCTATTGTTGATTTTCCATACGAGGTTTACGAACTACTACACGAAAATCATTTATGAAAACAGTCGAAGGAAGTAGTTACAGGTCGAATATGGCAAATTTTTTGTGGCGCTCCTGATTAATCCATCGCAGGAGCGAATATTATGCTTTTCATTAGAACACAAACACAAAATTCCAAAAAATCTAAAAAATTTCGCCTCTTTTTAATCATGTGCACAACATATTATCCTCCCCACAAACAAATTATAGTGAAAAAGGTCTACTATAGTCCTAGTAATGATGAAAAAGAAGAGCCAAAGAAAGAACAACTAAACGAAACATCCTCGACGGTTGCAAACCTCAATGCCTCAAACATTTCCAATGATTATTCGGAAGAAGAACTATGCCCTGTCACCGGACACTATAGTAATGTCTTGATAGATTATCAANAGTAGAAGAACTATGCCCTGTCACCGGACACTATAGTAATGTCTTGATAGATTATCAAGTATTTCCAAAAGTCCTCGGCTCCGGACACTATGGATGCGTTCGCGAATGCATCCAACGATCGACGAAGAAATCATTTGCTGTCAAATCGATTGATAAATCCAAGATCAGCCGCCTCGACCACCTTCGTCGAGAGGTCAACTTCCTTTCCAAGATTAAGCACAATCGCGTCATGAAGATGATCGATTGCTGCGAGGACGAGAAATATCTGCACATAGTTACAGAGAAATACATCGGTGGAGAGCTGTTCGATAAAATCATCGAGAATACTACCCCGGATGGATGTTTCTCCGAGGAAAAGGCTGCTCGTATTGTCAAATCTCTCCTTGAAGCCGTCGCATATCTGCACAAGAAGAATATTTGTCATCGTGATATCAAACCCGAGAACATTCTCTTTGAAACTGAAGATGAAGATTCAGATATTCGCCTGATTGATTTTGGGCTTGCCAGGAAGCATTCTAAAGGAGATGCCCCGATGGCAAATCCCGTTGGTACAGCGTACTACATGAGTCCCGAACTCATCAAAGGCAAATATGATCGGTCGTGTGATGTTTGGTCAGTAGGAGTAGTTGCATATATTTTGATATGCGGTTACCCACCTTTCAACGGTAGCTCCGACCCAGCTATTTTCGATGTCATAAGGAAAGGACGACTTCAGTTCCCTGAGAAAGCATGGACCGGAGTTAGCGATGAAGCCAAGGACTTTGTCAAGAGTTTGTTGCGAAGGGATCCNCCCTGAGAAAGCATGGACCGGAGTTAGCGATGAAGCCAAGGACTTTGTCAAGAGTTTGTTGCGAAGGGATCCGAAGAGGAGGCTTTCTGCCAAGGAGGCATTGGTTCATCCATGGATTGAAAAAAAAACAATCAATGTGCGAAGGGAAGGAAATAAAAAAAATGCATTTTTTTCAAAGTTGACTCGACGGTCACTTGTAGAACCGATGTAATAATAATAGAAAATATCGATCTAATCAAATCAACTAATGCCTTGCAGATTTTAGTTCTGTGTGAAAAAAGTTGTTGGTTTGTCCTGGCTTCAATCAAGGTCGGCAAAAATTCAAACGATAGTGAAGAAAATAATGTACCAATGGAGTACTATGCAATCATGATTTATTGTCAAGAGGGTCAAATAGCGAAACAAAAAATTGAGCGTAGCACAATCAACTATGTTCAGAAAATAAATATTAGTACTTTGATCTCAATCAAGGAATGATGAGTGGTAACATTACAACTCCAAATAAAAAAATGTTGACTCTTACAGAACATTGACGTACATTTTTTAAAATTATTGGCCAAAAATATGATCCGAAGCTGAATTCAAATATGACAATTTTTGATATTGAATATTCTCTATCAAAAAAGACAGTCTATTCTACACAAGAAAATTAAAATTGTTTCTTAACCATTTTAACTTGTTGATGATGCCCATGCAACAAGTTTCTTCTGCCTGAGATACTGGATTGAATGCTAGCTAAAGGGGACAACATAAAGTAAATATTAATGTAATGGTCTAGTAGCTTTTTTGGCAATTCAATTTCAAAATCACTCAATCATATGTAGACTGGGCTTGGAAACAATTTGGATACTACATTACTTCTCTGTTAAGAAATGATATCATTTTAACCATGTATTAACACAGGATCATGTATGTCAATTTCTTTCAAGATGGTCAAACCAACAGAGAGATGATAAGCAATAGTTCAGGAAAATTTTGTGAATGATATGACATTTTTCATTAGTGATGCTACATGCCATTTTCTGTTATTTGCCTGTCACAGATTTAGATATCATCAACATCTAACTAAGGTCATGTTTTGAACACAATTGAACTTCAATAAATATCTGAGATAACCTGATTTGATAAATGTATGCACTAAGTGCTAGCACATGCATATACAATCATAACAAACAGATTGGTTCTGGTATATGAGTCATACCAAATCCTTCATGATATGAGTAAATGACCTTTACCTTCACCAGGATGATATGAAAATATGCAACCCATTACCAAGTCTAAACTTACTTTATCAAAGAACAGGTAAGTTATTTCTACAACTGAACGCAATGCCAACATTTGTTAATGTCTATCATATCTATTTGAGTTATAATATTCCTACAACTAAAGATTTTGGGACATGAAAGAGATAAAAGAGATTTCCTTCTAGCATCATAATTGGGACCCATTTTTATTCAGCTTTTCATTTTTAAGCTCAAAATTTACTTACTATGATCAAAACAGATGTACCTTACAACCCTAAACCCTAAGTCTGAACCAATAACTGAACTAAGAAAGGAGAGGGATTGCTTTTGAATAAAAAATGGTCTCTTGCTACTAGGCAAGCACACCAATAATGCATGTATATAAGTTTAAAATATGGCTGAATCACCTTAAGCATTATAAAGATTAACAAGAATCTAAATCACAGAAATTTTTTTTCCTGAATGTATGACTAGATGAGATGAGCCAATGGTCAATCCAATCAGTTTCTGTAATTCTCTTTTCTCACTTAAATGGATTGATTGAGAAGCTGTTAGTTTGAAGATTGATGAGGAAAATCTCTAGGACATTCAAATGATGTTCCCAGGTTTTGAAGAATGCACATATTACAAAGATAAATTTTAATTTCACAATGTCAGCTTTACACTCATTTTGTAACTAATCCAGAAAAGTTAGATGTTCATTTTATCAAAATGGGAGGGACATGGATATGTATTCTTCAAATGTGATTTTTACACACACGTTTTGAACTCTTTGTTGAGCCAAAGATGTAGAAAAAAACAAATCTTGTGGAAAATAATACATTGTTTTCTACTGAAAATAATCATAAATGAGAAACCAAGGAATTTTGTGTTTGATACGTGTATTCAATACAACTTGTATGATCCAATCATCCTTTTTAGTGACATTGAAGCAAGTCAAGCCCTATTTGTTTTTTTCATTTTGTACCAATCAAAAATATCCATATCAATCATCTGAAATAGATTGTTCAATTTGCTTCTTGAGAGAAGGGCGCTAGCTCTGAATGGTGACATGAATTTGTTATACGCAATTATTCCAAACCTGGATTCCTGGGATTCCTCCTTTGTGGATTCATGTGCCTCATGTCTGGATGTAGTTTGGTGAAATCTGGTGCAGGGTCCAGGCACTTTTACCTATCTCCTCATGTCCTTGCTTTATTGTCCCTCTGTGTTGTCTCAATGTGCCATCTCAATTTTCTACCCACCACCTTCAAAGTTTTAAAACATTGTGCTGAAAACTGTGTACATCATAGTATTCAATTTAAAGGAAGAAAAACCAGTAAAAAACTAAGCAAGCATGAAATATTGGCTATTGCCCCATACAAACTCTGTTCAAAAACTCCAAGAGTTTCCATATCCTTACTGTGTTTACACCCTTGTTGTTGACTGTCCCACAAGCTGTATGGCTCCACCACAGGTGCTAAAGCTCAATGTGAAGTAATTCTTTTGCTCCTTGATGATGACAGTGATGAGCTTGTCATACCTCTTCCCACTGATAAGGATCAGCCAACCCCTCAAATAAACAGTACCAACAAATGTGCCATGAATTCCAATACCATATTATGGCTACTTATCAATTCTGCTAATCCATTAGTAAATGGCAGAGTGGTTTTTGACAAACCCATAAGCACACATTTGGTAGGAGCTCAAGGGCATACCTTGTTGTCCAACTTGTGTCAACAATGATGCTTTGGTTATTGTTAAGAACTAAGACAGCGCATACACTGCTGGTGAATTCACTAAGGTTTATACTGCTAGTGCATTTGCTAAGGTTCACAATGAATTCTTCAACCTTGTGGCCTCAGAAGGTTGTATGTTGCTGTGGGCAATACCCTCCTCTAATACATGGATAAAAAAACCAAGAATAAAGCCTGCACATCTACAGTGGAATTATATGTTCCTCTGATGTTGCTGTTGAAACAACCAAGTATGTTTATCGCATTTTGGGAATTTCCTCTAAACAAGGTTGATCACAATTTCTTGATTTTCTATTTATTCCCTCAACTTCACATTAACAAAAATATCAGAGATGCCAATTAACTTAGTTGGAAATGTCAAATGTAGTGACGTCTCAGAATTCAATGACTTCAACACAGACACCAATATGTTGCAACATGTCAAACTTTGATTTAGCAACATGAGCAACTTTTCTATGTCATTGAAAGCACAGTTTCCATGACATCAAAAATGAAAACAACACCAAAATATTATATATGTAATAGAATAATTTATGTTAAACAGTTTGGGTCAATATCATTAATTTTAGTAGTAAAAATAATGAATAATGACTGTATAATATTTATTTATATCACTTACAAGGTCAACAAAAGTTTTCTTTATTTTTTGCTGTATTAGTCTTTTGCTAAAAAAACAGCCCACCACTCTAGAGCCTGCTCCACCTTTGCCGCCATCTCCTGTGTGGACAATGCCCTCCTTCAGCAGGAGAACAACTTAAAATCCCACAGCTGGGACACACCACCCCCTCCCCTTTTTATGGCGCACGTCCTCTAATGTCAACAGTGGTGGCAAGTTCAACAGGGGACTGCTCTCTTCCCTGTCCCACATGATGCCCTACTACAGATTTGTGGCTCATGGCTGATCTGGACTATCGGTTTTGTTCCCCACATAGATTCAGCCCCTTGTCCTTGTTGTTGTTGTTAGAGTCCCCCTACACCCTCAAATCATGCCCCATCATCTGCCTTATCTCCTTTGTCTAAAACACCTGCAACGCAAAACAGATCTTCTTGTCTCCATGCACACCAACGCTGAGGACAACTACAACAATGATGGCATCAACTCTACGACACTGCTCCCCTCTACCACATAGTCAACAGGACACTGCATGCCTGGTATGATTTTACCCTGGGAGGATTGGGAAGCTTGGGGGCAGATGGATGGAAATGGGGTCACTGAAGATGGGGTTCTCATCCACTTGCTCTAAGCCAAGTTCACCACCTGCCTCCTCTGAATGTTGTACTGCATTGCCCCCAATGGTGGTAGAATTGGATGGACTTGATTAGGCTTGAACCAAGGGGTGTTGATGTCTTTGGAGTCTTTGTTGACCATTAATCAGCCAAGGCTGTGGTATTCTTTCTCCACAGGGAGGGCAGTGGGTTCAATGTGTTTGTTTACATTGGTCCCAACAGCAAAAAATAACAAGTATTTCAAACCTAAAACTAAAATAATGAACACATCAAGTAAATTTGTTGCCTATTACTACTACAATACACTATAACATATTTTGAAGACCTTTTTGTACATGTGTTCAGACTTCATTCACAATTAGTGACCATAACAGGCCCACAAGGTGTGACTGGGAGGCAAAAAACTCCATGTTGACAACAGATAAGTCATTTTTGGAATTTTACAATATTTGAGCGTGTCATTGACATATCCTCAACATGCTGGCAACATTTTGAATGAAGCCAATTAGGATTTCAATGACAAGTCCAATGAGACTCTTTGTGATTACTTGTAGAGCCAATAAGACCTCAAAGCCCATCTTTGCAGGGTCATTAGGCTGCCCCATCTCCTCCAGTTGCCACAGCATTTTCCATTTGCAACCCTTGTGGCTTTTGTTCTGTGGATGGCATTTTGATGGAATGGGCTACTTTCAAGTACCATGATCCTGCCAATGTTTGCAGGTTGCAACCTACTTTTACAACATGCACAATAGTAACCAATTGCATATCATGTTGTCCCATGGCAACATGAAGTATTTCCATGATTGAATATGTTCCCCCCCAAGCAATTAAAGTTGTATTTTACCATGGTAAAACCGGGTTTTTCCCATTTTACCATGAATTACTATCATTTTAGTGGTTATCCAAACAGTAAGTTTTCAGTAATGCAATATGGTGAAATTTTGTGAAAACCATCTATCTGTTTTTTCCCCATCCATCCAAGTCCCATGAATGATTGAAGTGAAAAGATCATGGACACAACCAGCTTGTTGCAGATACAAATGAAAAATTCTGCAGGCTGGCCCACCATCAAAACTAATGTGGCACCATACAGCAGCACAATCAAAATGAACAGAGGATCCATCAAACAATAATCTCACCTCAATGTTGCGATTTCTGACTCCAATCATAGTAACTCCCTCTCATTCAGGCTCACAAAGGATCCACAACTCAAGAAATGATCTGAGATCTGAGCTACCGAATTGACCCAAGCGCCTATGTCACACAAACACAAATTGCCATTGCTGGCGCGCTCCTTGATACCCCTTACAACACCTACATGGCCAAAGCCAAGTCATAAATTGAGAGATACCCTGATCTCATCATCTATAGATGGTGTGACAATCAACAAGAGACCAATGATCAATGCAATGATGGCCAGTTCATACAATCCCCAATCATTATTCAATGTCATTAACTGTTCAAATCATATTGCTAACATGAGCATCACGGATGCTTGCTACCTTCCTTTTAAGTACATTCCAGTAATGCAGAAGTCTGATCCCAATGATGATTGGTATGATTTGGATGATTTTGTTGGTGCATAGAAAGTACAAAAAGGAAGGGATATCATTGCTGCAAAGTTTCCCAAGTGCATTGTTGTTCATAGAATGGATCGTAGGTTTCCCTGGTTTTGGGTGAGATCTTCCAAGAGGACTGCCTCCAAGTGATAAAGAAATTCACTTGTATTGTAAGTTATACTAGTTGCATAATTATTTTTGAAATGATTTCAAATTATATTTCTTGATTCATTTTCTTTTTAAATTAGGTGAGGAATGTGTTTGGATTGACCAGTGATTCAGAACACCTTATGTTCAGAAAGATGTTGAGGGATCATGACAATGGTCCATACCGCTGATTCATTAAGCTGTTGGAGTGTCAAACAGCTAGATAGATCATTGCATGCCTCCATCTTGTCTGATTGAAAATGACTCAGGTGTTGACTATATCCGCTGAGTTCCTTACCCTGATATGACACAGTGGCCTTACCATGATTTTTTCCAAGGAGCAGGTTTGGAATTACTTGTTTTCAATTGCTTGCCCACTAGTGAGGATTGTTCATCTTGCTGATTGTCATGCGCCAGCCTATGTCCTCCAAGCCACCCATGCTCTGCATGAACAACTCCCTAAGATTAATATTTCATATTCCACTCTTGCTCCTAAATATAAGTCAATCACAACTGATGATTCAATCCTCAAGATTGGAGATATTGAACTACCACAGAGGAAAGTCAAATTAGGTGGAATATATACAAGATGAGCTATCTGATGGTAATGATGATCTACCCAAGAGGAAGATATCTCTGGTTCAAACAATGATGGAGTTGACTTGCCACCATCTGATGACATTATTCTTGATGATGATGAAGGGGTAACTTTTGCTGGCCATATTTTTGGCATGTGGAACTTAGTTGGATGTGATGATGTTATGATGTTGTCATGATGCATCGAAATGGGTTCATTGTTAAATTCTAAAAAAGTGTGATGTCCAACTTCATTTTTTATCTTGTTGTATCTGAGTCATGTGACAAAGGTGTGTTGTATGCCCATGACATGTGACTGCTGATCTTGCTTTTTGGTTTTTTTATTTTTTTAATTGTTTTAAATTTACTAATTCTGACAAAAAAACAACCACAACTGCCTCTTGTCATTCACAGTCTTGAGAGAAGGAGACACCAAAAACAACACCACAAATGCTGCAATGGCAACTGAGTCCGTTGCAGCAGTAACTTCTCTTGCAACAGGCCATTCTGGTAGTTTCAGCTGCATCAATGGGTGCTCCCCCCTAGCAACAATTCTGGCTTATTTGATTGTTGCCAGGGGTTGGAAGGTGGCTACTTAGCCAGTCACATTAGCCACAACACAGTGCAGACTTTGCAAAAAATTAAAAAATAATATAAAATTAAATATTTCAACTTAAGAATTAATTTTTCACTTTTCTTTAGAGTATTAAAGTTCAATTGTAGTAATTGCAGTAATGTTACTGAAAAAATAACCTCCAAAACACAGTCATCCAAAATAGCAGATACCATGGTCAATGATAATTTTTTCCTTCACAAAAAATAGGAGAGAGAGAAAGAAGTGCTTAAGTAAAAAATTTTATTGCATAATTAAATAATTTAGATGATTTTGAGTAGTTAGAATTTTTTGTTAACTTTTTAATTGCTTTTTGGTTGATTTTTTAGAATGCTAAATGATGACATATGTTTGATGCATTATAATGAC
Source organism: Conticribra weissflogii (assembly GCA_036940025.1). Classification (NCBI taxonomy): domain Eukaryota; phylum Bacillariophyta; class Thalassiosirophyceae; order Thalassiosirales; family Thalassiosiraceae; genus Conticribra; species Conticribra weissflogii. The sequence continues at coordinate 4,356 of JALLPE010001245.1, read as the reverse complement.
ATTGTTGTTGAAATGGGCTCAAGTAAAACCCCTTTGACATAGCCTTTGTCAGACTTCTGTGATGTGTAATATCTTGTAATAATGTAATGATGATGACTTGTTGTACTTTTTAAATTTGGACCAACAAACTGCATTTCCAACTAAGAGGAGCGCCAGTTCAAACTTCTACACAACTACTCTGGATTTGGATATCTTCTGTCCCCACTTCCTCTCATATTAATGCATTTGAAAGGAATTATGTCTATCAAAGACAATGAAGCTGCAAAGAGATTTTCACAAATCTCTTCATTCCCTCTAATACTGTTGATGAAGCTCACATTACTTTACAGGCCAAGCTTATTCATCTACTTTGGAAGGAATATGGTATGTCAAATGGTTGTTGTCTGTTTTTGTTATATTGTTTACAACATTTTATTGTCCCAAAAATTATTTCACAAAGAAAGCAAGTATTAATAAGAAGCCCACATATGAATAACTATCCTATCAATAGCACATGTTTTACTCAAACACTATAAAGATTTTCCTTGGCTGTCTTGTCTATTGTGTAACCTCAAAGATACTTGCAATTTGGAGCATAAAAAAATTGGACAACGTTAAAATTGGTTTTGTCCTGGTATTATTCAAACACCCAAAGCAAAGTAGCTATGAAGCAATGGGTAATTGCCAGGATTCACGTGGATAAGAATATCAAGCAAGATGACTGTACTGAGAAGGTCCATGCTGTTTGGTTGTTCCATTACACTGATTTTGATACTCTCAAGATGGATACATTATTTATCTGACTTGATGTTGCCTCCCCCCTGAAGATATGTGTAGAAGGAAATCTCAAGTCTTCTGTGCATGGATTGAAACTTGGGCGAACAGGAAAGTCAAGGATACTGGAGATCCAGTCCTTGAGCAACATTCAAGAACAAGTCATGTGGCTTATTGTGGGTCAATATGGATCAACCATGTAGGAAGAAGCAAGTTCTTACAGCTCACCCTGAATTTGTATCATTGGAGAAAATTGACCAAGGCCATAAGAGTTATGACTTGCTTGCGTGCTTACTCAGATATGATAATAATGTAGCAAATGAAGATCAGATGGATAAATTGGAGGTATAGTACTGTGAGATGACCATTGAATGTATTCAAAAGTACTACAAAAAGAATAAACATCTTGGCATTGTGGTTTATGAACAAGGCAACATTTATAGTGATCACAGGGAGTAAATAGTGTGATATATATGTGGTTACAGCCACTCACAATTTGATTACTCAGTGTTTATAACTAGTTAAAATATTTACCAAGTACTAAGTGTGGAAAGGAATGTAGGATATATTTCTTTTGTCATTGAAACCTTGTGTCATGTTCTTCTTGCCATTGAGAGCTTATGAAGATGGTGAATAATTTGACTGATTCAAAAATATATTGTATTGTGATGGGATTTTGATACATGATGCTGCATTCTTTGTTTTTGTGTATAACATTTTATTGACTTGCATCAGAGCACATTTGGGTATGTAAGTCATGTTTCCAATCAACACAACCATAAGATGATCATGGCTTTAGACCCTCCTTGCGTTTTGAATTCATTACAAGACTCATTATTTCAATTGTGGAAGTCAAACATTGATGTTGCAACACAGGCTCAAAGTAAAATATGAAGTGGTCAGAATTTTAACCAACATGTTGGTACATCTTGCAGCTTAGCTAGCAAAAAGCAAAAAATCAAGTATGATCAGATGATTACAACTGATGTATTAATAAGAAGCTGCATGCAGTAAAGTGGAATTAGATTCTTGATTGATTAATTTTAATTGACAATTTCACATAATTTTACAATGCAGGCCAGGAAATAAACCATAAGATCATTCACAAAAACTAGATAAATTTTTGCAAACTGGTAACTTTTACGGTGACAATCTAAAACCACTTAATTAAGTACTAGTATGTACTTTAAAGTTGTTTATGGGTGAAATAATACGATATGATACTTATTGTAACACTGCAATAACTGTTCTGAAACAGAGGTTTTTTCCCTATATTGTTACAAGGTAATTGAAATGGTATCATACAAAACATTTACTCAAGTGATATCAGGCATTACAAAATGATTTAAAAGTGAATTAGCACTATTGAAGAATAATGCCAATAATCCGCTAGAAGCGCCCCTGCAAACAAACGCTGTTTATAAATGAAATTATGATGTTTCATTCTCACTTACACAAGGCATTTCTTGGCCTCTTATTTCCTTTATCTAATACCATGGGGTTGGTGGCATTTTACTGGAATTTTAATGCATCAACAGATATAGAATAGAGCTGTGGATTTCTGTAAATAGCAATACAACTATTACTAAACATTCAATAGTTCCATTTTTTGCTTTGACATTGGATCTCTTGAACAAATATCTTCAAATTTGAAATCTTCAAAGGTGTCCTTTGAGGAACAATAGGAGGAGGATTAAGATGGATTTTTTTAATTTTTGTAGTCATTCTTACAATAAGACATTGTTAATAAATCAAGAGGAACAAAGACTTGATTATTTTCTCTCCTTAGCTTTTGTTTTGTGGTTGTGTGATGTATTGTGATCTTTATATCTGCATTTGTGAGTCATCATTGTGAGAGCCATCATTGTCTGAGCCATTGTCTGTGTGGAACCATCATCAGAGCCATCATTACAACAGAGACATCAGATCAATTGTCCAAGATGTGTAGCTATTGCCATGTAGAGAGCCCTTCTAGTTCACTGGACCTTTTTCATGTAGGAATTGATTCTGTTTTAATAATCAATTTTTATCCTCTTTGTGATGCCATGTATTTATTAGAATTCTCATCAACAAAAAAGTCATCTGCAACCTCATTTACCCCTCAAATATATATACTTCTGACTGTTAGGCTATTGGCACCCATTAAGATATCATCTATCATCTATCATCTTTGTTGTCATTTGGTAATGATTATCTATTTATTGCAAAAATAAGCATACATACATTGTATCTTGTTTCAAATTATCAATGTTCAACATAGATAAGTCTATCTATTTTCACATTCCTACTATTTTACATCAAAATAGATAGACCTATCCATTTTTCTTGTTGCATGTTTCTGTGGCTGTGTACACAGAACTGCATGTACAGTTATAAAAGGTTGACCCAACAGAAAATGAAATCTGTCCCAAATGACCATGCTGAGCCATCCTCTCCCAAGCTATTTTTTGGCTAACCAATAAGTGCATGTGTTCAGATCAATCCAAAATAAAATAGATAAACCTTTCTAAATACAATAGACAGACAATATAGATAGTAGATAACAGCTCAACACATGCCAATAGTCTCAATCTACTTCAATCACAGCAAAAGAAAAGGTTGGTATACATCTTTGTAAAGCTTTTTTTCGTATAATGCATATACTGAATTTTTCATATACCACCCTGTATACCGTAGTTTGCGAAAAAATGACTTTTCTATGACTTTCATATACCAATCATACACCAAAATCCATATTTACCACTACATTTGGCTTTGTCTTCTGATAAATGCCCAACACATACCAATTGCTCTGACATATACCTGTCATATACCATTCCTCAAAAATATTGATTTGTCTCAGATGATGCAGAGAGTCATTTTGATTGAAAAATTACATAATATTATTAGATACACCTTTCATATACTGATGATGTGGTCATTATGCTATTTTTTTTTATAATGTATAAAACTATTATTAATGCACTATTTACAAAATCAAATATGCTAATTATTTGATAATGTATTCTATTATTTTTTTATATACAAAAAAATTCTGTCTCACCCACCCTGCCACCCAACATTTCCTTGCCCTACATCACCCAACATTGCCTCACCCCTCCTCATCTCCTCGCATCACCCCACCTTGTCCCCTCGAATCGTCCCCTCACATCTTTGTGTCCCCTCACCCTGCACCACACTGCACCACTGCGCCGCCCCGCCCCGCTGCGCCGCCTTGTACCCTCACCCCGTTCCGCCACGCTGCCTTGTACCCCCACCCTGCTGCACCGCCGCACCGCCTCATACCCTCACCCTGCACCGCACCGCTGCGCTGTGCCACCTTACCCCTCACCCTGCCTGGCACGGCTGCGCCGCCTCGCCCCCTCACAGTGCCTTGTCCTCTCTTGGGGCAGCGCCGGGAGGCAGGACAGGGCAAGGGGACAAGGCAGCGCCGTGAAGTGGTGCAGTGCAGGGTGAGGGGACGAGGCGGCGTGGCGGGGCAGTTCAGGGTGAGGGGACGATTTGGCACGGTGGGGTGGGCAAGGGGACAAGGAGATGATGAAGTGAGGCAATTAAGGGCAAAGGGAAGATGAGGCATTGTAAAGCAAGGCCCCGCCTCCCCTC
>JALLPE010001244.1:0-12593 GCA_036940025.1 Conticribra weissflogii | reverse complement strand
TACTTGTTGTCATGACCATCTTTGACACAAATACTTTTGTTTGGTTCTCCACAGTACCCACTATCTCAAATGGAAGATATTCCTTCAGGTACTTTCAAATAAGGTCAAGTTTAATCTTGCATTTCAACACTCACATCAACCTCCCCCCCAGAACATAGCAATAAAAAGCATGCAATCCTTAGACAGACACAATATTTTGATGTTGCTGTGCTACACTGAATTCATATGTTAGTCTGGGACGATTATTTTTCAAGTAAAACTACTCACTACCCGGTGCTTGGATCCTTGTGAAATTCATTTGTGAAAATGGATTCATTGAAACTGACAATTTATACTTCATTGTCATAATATTTTGTGAATGGAATTTTTGATTGAACCAACCAGTCCAAAATACTCTTTGATTTTTGGAGCAATATGTTTTCCACAAAACTCTCATCATCCCACTGCGACTGAAAAAGTTTCACATTTAGACAGTTTTGAGCAATAAAAAAGGTTGAAGGATAATAACAAGGAATTTATCGAAAAGATCATGGAAGAGTGTGTAAATAGAAGGAGGCTCTACATCATAAAATGTAGAGAAGCAAACATGTTTGACTACATTTACTTTTCTTGCTTGTCCTTTGAATGGGAATCTGACATCTGACACATGCGCCCACTTTGTTAATGATAACTATCATCTTAGAACAAAGGGTTCTGCTTTGTTGAAATAAGGATAAATTAGTATCAAAATTAGAAATTGAAAATGAAACAAGGGATGACAAATACCCTCTTCTTTGGTTGGATCCAAATGGTCCTTTACCTGAACCAAATATATATAATGATTTCAATTTATAAGATTTCAATTTATTGATGTATTAAAATTCCATTGCAGAAGATGATCTAAAAGTTGAAGATATTGATGTTGATGACTTGATGGTTGATACCACGTCTTCAGTCAAAGAATCTGAGGTAGAATACAAAACTTGCAAAAAAGAAGCACACCGAAATTTTTTTGTGTAAATAAGGAAGTAGATCAAATCCAGTTGGAATTTTACAACCAAAAAGTTTCCAAACAAATTTAAAATGACAACCAGTTCCATAAATCTGGTGAAAAGGGTGATTCTGTGGGCAGTTTGGAGCTTCTGCAAATTAGATACAATACAGAGGGCGAATTTTTCCAGGTTGTCAACACAGAAATGTGTGTACTGTAACTAAGTTCAATTATCAGCTTTTTGACAGAAAACTTGATATTCAGAAATTAGAATTTCTCATCTGACAATGAATGTATTCTTGCAAAACAAGCATGAGATCATGCAGAAATTGAGATAATACATTTGTAATGCTTTGTACCCATTGAAAGTTAAGGAACTTCTTAGAGTCTTAGGTAGATTTAACCAAATTTCAAGATTTTTGGAGTTCAAATATTCCATCCTACATCCAGCATTCTCCAGTAATTAGTATGGATAATTTATCTTTCTCACTTGAAATACCTTGTATGAAATAAATTGCCTTTGTCCAATCAACTAACAATGGATTAGACAATGTGTATTCTATTGAGTTGGCAACATATTTAGAAGAGATCAAGGAAATGAGATAGTTCAATTCTATATCTTGGTCTTTGTATTTAGACATTTATTGTTGTGAGGGATTTATAATTTGATCCAGAATTTAGATATTAGAATTTAGCCTGTATGGAATATGTAAAATTCACTGATAAATTCATTTTTTTGTGATATTGGTTTGTAGCAAATGATTTAATTCCCTCAATGAAATCACAATTCAGATGAAATGTCTTGCACCATACAAGTGTACTCACTGCCTCCACAAATGCTTATCAGGGGTTCAAAACATATTTTGAGTCAGGTCCCACAGTTACATAAATGATAAAATCAATATAAACTACAATTCAATCAACAAATTTTCCATTTATTCTGTTCAATTCAACAATTAATGGTTGCTTCATTCTGGCATAAGGTAAATACCACTTTTTTGGGCAACTGAAATAAGTTTTGAAGTCATAATTGTTCACAAGGCAACAAAGCAAAAAAGCAATGAAAGATGGATTTCTTTAAGTGTTTTCGTTTTTTTGGAGAAATCAACCCCTCTTTTTCTTGAATGCAAGTAGGAAAGATAGAGTTACACATTCTGACAAATGATTCAAGGATACATTCTCTTTCTCCTTCTACAAACAGAGATGAAAATCCTTTGTTGGACTCTATTCTTGTTTTGTCAAAATAGATTTGAAAATTCAAACATAATTGATGTTTGCATCCTCATTTAATCTGGGTCTGTCTCAAACAGAGAAAACCCAATGAGAATCTCAACATCAAGGAAATTTTTTTTGTATTGTGAGTTCAAACCATATGATAATGGTAATGCTGTGAGTACATAGTTGCAGTTTGTATTGGTGAATTGAAAAAGTTCAAGCAAGGTCGGGACATCATCATTAGTTGTCATTTGTCAGCAGGGTCCATCACAGGCTACATTCTAGGGTTTTCATCAAGGCATTTAGAACAACAATCTTGTGATGATACATCATTAATTGACATTAAAATAAAAGTGTATATAAGATTAAATGATAAAAAGTATACTTATAAACTCATAATCTTTCGAGCAATTGATTTATGCCATAAAGGCCTTGAAATAAATTTCTACAAAGATTTCTTCTGTCTCCCTTTTCTACTGATTATTAAAAGGCATTGTCAACCACAGTGGTTTCTATTACAGATGATCAGATAAATTCATCTGAGGGTTTTACCATCTGCAAAACAATATTTCATACACTTTTGAAACAATAAATTAAGTCATGATAAAAATAATTTTTGAGCTAAAATTTGAAATGAGAAATTGAATTATTAGTGTCAACCTTGTCAGTGCTCCCTTAGCACCCCTGACAACCAGCCAGCATTATTGCTGTAGGTGTGGCAATCTATGGATGCAGTCACATGTGCAACAGTGGCTAGTTTCTTAAAAATTCACCATCACTGTGGACAACAGAGCATGTTGCAGCCAATGTTGTAGTTTGGTATCTTTTGCTTCAGTGGCTACTCTCACAATTCCTAATGAGACCATGAGGCAATAAAGATGGTCCTAATGGGTGCTCATTTTTTCTTTGTTGGACTTATTAAATTTGAAAAAATTAAAAATAAATTTAAAAACAACAGACGCATGTTGTGGGCATTTATCACAAATCCCTTTTGGGACTCAAAAATGTAGTATCAAAAATATCATTAAAGATTGAACTTTTTTGTGGTTTCAGTGATAAACCAGTGTGTTGTATCAGTATGACATCATTCAATTGTCATTTTTAATTAAGCTGAAGTGGCTACTCCCATAGTCACGCCCATAAGTTATTGTTAACTGAGAGAAAAGACCACATCATTACAATGATCCTGACATGATCTAATTACTGAAGAAGTTCCTTTCCATAGTATGTACTTGGATTGACATCAACACATTTGATTACAGATTACTAACATTGTGAACTACTCAAACTTTTGTCCCTTTGGAATTGGAGGGTACAGATTTGATAGACAGACACAAAGATTCCATACCTTATAGAGCTATGGTTTGGGGTGAGCAAGGATCCACTCAAGCATATGGCAGTGGTCATCACACCATGTGTCAGTACACTGCCCAAATCAATCTTCAACAAAGATTGCAATCTACCCAATCAAGACAGCACTACATCCAAAGGATGGACACAAAAGTTTCTTTGCAATGAGACAAGAATCCAGTTCAAGTATCATTCAACACTTTGGTTTGAGATGACATAATGCCTAATAACCCAACAACTAGAGTTTTGCCTCAAGTAGAGTCAATGTTTCTGGGGACAGAGAACATCATTGTTCATATTTGCTCTTGGGATGACAACAGAACTCACAACAAATTGAGAAGCATCCTCCTTTCTGTCAAATTTTCACAGCCCCCTCCAAATTCTAACATTCTTCTACTTCACAACATCATCTTGTGGCTAATACCACATGACAAAGATTACCCATCAAAGAGCACTTACGCAAGGAACACAAATGGACAATCATGGTGCATGGAACCAATGGACAGAGTGGTATCAATCATTTGGTCTCTCCAACAACTTATTTTTTTGCTGATTGAAAAGGAATGAGGACCAAAATTCTCTTGGGGGCCTTTGCCATTGCTACACAGGAAGGACAATGTCCAGGTGCAAATCAAAAAATATTGGCTTTGAGCTCAGTCCATATTGCCTTGTTCAACAATGCATAGACCTTCTGGGAAAATGGTAAACAAATCACATATGGGAATACTGAGTCAAGCAGTCAAAAATGTGAGATTCATATCTAGTTTGTAGAAATTCTGTATCCCACTTGTTAAAGGTTCTACATGATGTGATTTGCAAGGTGTAAGTCTGTCTGTCATCTGTCCTTTGCAAACATTCCCTGTCCTTGTCCCCTCCCTGCTTTGAATGGCTTGTGGATCCTCATGTAACCACTTTTTGATTCTGCCATTAAGTTAAAATGTCTTGCCTCATAATGCTTGCTCACCGTTTTCTTTTCCAAAATCCCCAATACCACCTTAACATTCTATTTGGCTTTTTATGCCACTAGCGTTTTATATGCGACTAAATCTTAATTTAATCACTATTGCTAAGCTAGGACTAAGACTCGAGTGGCGAACGTTTCTAGTTCCAAAGTGCTTGGTCGGATAATGAGAAGCAGAACAAATGATACATGCAGTATGAATCGAAACCTAAAATAACTACCTACATAACATATTCGAAATACAACCAAGTGAATAATATCCTACTCCCCAAACAGAAAGAAGTGAGGAAAATAGATGTTTGAGATTCTTTGCGTCGAAAAATTTCTACCAGACCAGTCATTCCTATCAATCCTATTCTAATTGTTTTCGAAACACTAAGTAAACTACCACTAACCTCTTGGTTTATTCGATGATGACGCACTGGTCTGTTATGTGATCGCAACATGTTTGACAGCATCCTGGTCTACAATAGAAAAATGCGACATTGGTGTCATTGTCTGGGGTGCAATCTGCATTAAAAAAAGTAGGATAACCTTGGAAATATAAGTTTTTCTCCCTAAGCAAGCATACTTCTTCGGGCATCGAGCCGGTGATGTTGGTTGCTTTAATATCAATTGTGCCTGTTTGATGTAAGAAGAAGCATCATCGTCATACGTTGTTGATCTATGACGTCGGAAAAAATTCTGGTAAAAATTGGTTCGACTTACTCAATTGTTCACATAGGCCCAACTCGGACGGAATCGTGCCTGAAAATGAATTGTGATCCAGTGCAAGATATGTCAGATTTTTCATGTTCCCTATGTCCGAGCTGATTGTTCCAGTGAGAAGGTTGTCATTGAGAAACAATGTCTTCAATAATGTCAGATTATAGAGTGAATCAGGTATAGAACCAGTGATGTTTCCATTACTGTAAATGGAAAGTTTTTCTGTGATGAAACGGGACACGAAACAAAGTGGTTTAACACCCAAGTTTGAACGAATAATAATAAGAATTCCATAATTGACACCGCCTACCAAGGTTTGGCAGATTATTTCCAATATCGGAGGGTAGAGTGCCATTGAAGTAATTGAATTCAAGCCAAAGTTCCTTCAGCTTTATCAAGCTCAAAATATCATTTGGGATTGTTCCCTGAAGCAAATTGTCCCCGGCGTTTAGTATCTCTGATGATCACATCGTAATGGATATTCAGAGACTGGTCAACATTAATTTCATAAGCAAGTCTGGATGATCAAAAACGTACCAAGCCGATTCAATTCTCTTATTTCTGAAGCTGTAGATTGAATCAAACACGATAGTAATCAGAAAGTTGTCATAACTTAATCAATACGTGCGTATCACATGTCAACGCACCTATAACTCCAGAAAAAGAGTTTTGGCTGATCACCAACTCCCTCAAACCGGATAATTTTCTAATTCTTGAATCAAAAATAGCGCCATTTATACCAACGTTTTTATCGTTTTCTGGATCGCCCAATTTATACATCATTTCAGCTAACTCGCCGTCACTTCTAGTGCAATGCCATTCGTCTCCTTGATTACCAACGTCGAGATTCACCAACGACGTCAAATCAAATAACTCATCCGGAAAGTTACCGCTTAGACCATTGTAGGATAAATCAAGCTGCTTGAGAAATTTCAGCCGTCCTAGCTCAGGCGGAATTGTCTGCAGATTGAGGAGTTTGAAACCGTATGTCGTCCCCGATTCAATCAATAAGAAACGGAATGCTGAAAATTTCGAATAAAATGAATGTGTCATACTTACCCCGTAAATGCAATTTCCAGATAGATGGAGGATCTCGAGGTACTCAAGCAATCCGATTTCCGGCGCGAGGCTTCCTATTAAATCGTTGTCAGCTAAGGGGAATGTTGATAAACAGCATATGACAGCGTCAGCAAACAAGACCGTGATTTAAGAAATACGGTAAAAATACATATATTTCATCAATCACTCACGAAGCTCTATCCAACGCACATTGCCATCAACGCAATTAACTCCATACCAGTCGCACTCATCGGCACTCGATAGCCAGGACCAATGTTTTTCATCCAATCCCGTTGAATTGTCTTCTATGACGCATGTCTCGGGATTTGATTCTCCCACCATACCACTCTCAAAGGAAGGATAGCTACTGCAATTCAGCCACGCCTCTGAATCCAACGAATATGCCAAAAGAGCCATGATATATCTCTGTGATAAGTTATCATCCAAAGTGTCCAACTGCATCGCGTCCTCGTGTAATAACCAATACACGGCTCTTTCGCGGGGATCATCCTCGGCCATGGTTTTGAATGTTACATTCCTCGGAAGGACATGAGATTCGATGTGCTCCCGGATTCCAAGCGTATCCCGTATGGTGGTCGGAGGAAGAGTTGGCGAGAACGTTTCGTTTGCACGTCCTTTGCCGTCAATATTCGTGACCACTTCCCTTGTTGTGTAGACCACGACCACAATGGTAACGACGCATATGATCAAGAGTGCAAGTGCCGCGAAGATCCGGAACCTTCGGTTCTTATAAATGGGAGGCTTCGAGAAAGGATCGTATTCCGTGGCCGTGTAGACCGGCCGGTTGCCCTCTTCGTCACCATCGACGGCTTTTGCCACTGGTATGTCATTATCAGGTAAACCGGACGCAGTGGCTTTGCTTCGGGTATCGACGGAATGAATAGATCGAATCCCACTTCCTTTCGTAGATCTATCATCGGATGTGCGGTAAATCGAGTCGATTGAGAATCGGCCCTTGGACTTTCCTCCGGTATCCATTGAGGAACTTGAATGAAAACTCTTTGGCTTGGACGACATGGTATCCCTGTCTTCACTTTCACTTTCACGTACTCGATTCGACTCAGCACACGGCGAAATTGAATCTTTATCATTTCTTAATGCGTGAGGAGAAAATATTCCACCTAATTTGATCCCCACTTTTGAGATTATGGGGTTCCGCTTGCTGACTGACTCATTCGAAACATATTCTGGAGGCATAGGCTCGTGAGTGTCATCATTTACTTCGAGAACCCGATCTCCTCTTCTTGCGCAGAATTCTTGCATTTTGGCTTTCGTCTTATCAGAACAAGTACCCTTCACGAATTCCGGTGGCATTGGGGCGTTATGACAGTAATCCACTTCAAGATTACCAAGACGATGCGAATGAGAGATGCCTTTGGTTGAACGCATCGTAGTTGTAGGTGGATTGAACAACTTATATGAAGTTTGCGTAGAAGATGGATGGACCCCGACTGTGGACGGGATAGGTTTCGTTTGATTTTCCGTAATGTTCTTCCCGAAGTATTCCTGTGGCTTGGGCTCGGAAACATTATGCTTTTCTGCCCTTGGTAATTCGGCTTTCGACTCATCGGAGGATGCATCGAAACGGAATTTGGAAGGATATGTTGAGTCGTCGTAGGAATAATCTACTTCGGGGAAGACTTCAGACGCGTTTTCATCTTGATAGGCCAGAGGGGAATGAATTGCATCTTCAGTTTCACTAATGGGAGGCATTTGGATGTTGAATGTATGCCAATTTCTCGGAGCAGAAGATAAATCAAGTTGATTCAGAACTTCCTCTGACGAAGAATCTGATCTTGGAGGCTGAATGATCCGAATAGTTGTGCTGACTGTATCTATCTTGCCATCGGGTAGCAGTTTTCGAGTCGTGCTCTCGACGAGGCGTGTTCCGTCAGGAAGGATTTTCGTGGTGGCATGATTTTGCTGATTGCTTGATCTAAACTTACGTCGTGCACTATCAATCGTCTTCGTAGTTGTTGTAGTGATACAATAGCCATCTGGTCGTATGCGTTGCGTTTCGGTTTTTACCATTCGGTCCCCACTTCGATTACTATTTGCGGAGGATGCGGACTCCACTCTCTCCATCTTCGATGCTATAAATAAACTGCCATCGTGGAGATGCTTCTTCGTCTTGGACTTCGTAAGACGGGCGCCATCGGGGAGCACAACGACGTGTTTGGTTGACTTGGACCTTTTCGCTTTGTGCGCTTTTCTGCGACCCGATTGGTCCGAGGACATGGATGATGACCCGATCGAAGTTCTCGGTTTTTTGGATGCTGATGACGAAAGGTTCATATTGATTATTCTTATCCTTTTTTGTTTCTTTGTGTGAGGTTTGTTTCGTTGATTTTTCCATAACATGGATTTGTGGTGTTTTGGTGAGTGATGATTATTTGTGGATCGATATCCTGGTCTTTGCAGTTGGAAGCCAGCAGAGCTAGAAATTGATGCACTGTTCGGACCCAAAGAAAATACAAATACAACTCTCCTACTATCATAATACTACATACAATACACAAAGGTAGGTAGTACACCCGAGGAGGAGATGTGATTTTGGAGTTCGGTGTGGGCGGAGACGATGATGCGAACTCTCAATGACATCGTTTGCTCTGCCGTAAAAATCTTTTGATGGTACCATACGGTACGATACCATAGACTTCGTCCAAGGAGGGGACCAAGAATAGACAAGAATGGTTCTCTTGAACAATGCGTCTACTCCTTCTCAGATACTCTACATAGTTACAATACTTCGATGATGATGTTGTGACGTATACATCGAGTATGGTAGTAGAATATGAGGTAGGCCTGGTCTTGATCATCACAACCGTTTTTTTCTTTTTTCCCTCTTGAACCATAAATAATATTATATTATGGTAACATTATTTTGAAGAGGACGGCTATCTGGGAATCATTCCCTTGTGATTTTTTGAAAAGGGTGCGGCGGAACCTTACAATAATAGTTTTTTGCTATCAAGAGGTTCCCCGCCTCTTGGTCTACAACTTCAATCGCATTAAGACATATAATGTATGTTCTTTGTCTTTCAATGAAGAAGAAAGAACAGCCAGGCGAAAACTATCAAGATTTAGAAAGAAGCAATGAAAATGAAAATGAAGATGAATAAACTTGAGTCATCCTAAGATTCTATTGCTACAATAACTCACTAAAGAACTCCTCAACTCAAACCCGTCTGATAACTGTACAACTTGTGACCATACAAATACAACTCCAAATCAAATTTATTCCGTTCCAAAACATTCTCCCAGGCCATGGACCCTTCCATGGTTTCCTCTTCCTGAGCCACGATAAAGGGAGTTTCAAGGCTCTCTGCATTGAGACCGCTGCCACTGGCAATCACCGAGGTCATGAGATCGTGTTCCTCATCCTCCCTCTTCATGGCTTCCAGAACAGAATTCTCAAAGCATTTCACCGTGTTTTCGCCGATGGTCCCACCGGAACCGACGCCATCCCACCCGAAGTATCGCGAGTAATGCCGAATCGCTCCCAAGATGTCATCGTACATTCCAACGATGGCTTTGCTCCGTAATATTTCCTTGGCAGCGTGCATATCGTCCGCGGTCAATTCGGGATGAGACTCCACGGGTTTATCGAGAAGTGTCCGCGTCATCCAATTGTCTTCGACGAGATGGCTCTTGGAATACGCCGTGTAGGACATGGACAGAATATCTCCATTGCCCTCCTCGGTGCTTTCGGTCCGAATCAGCCCGTTGCCGTGATTCATCAATTCCACTTTCCTCAATTGACGAAACCGCTTGAACTCCCTCTCGCACGGATGAATCATCATCACGAACATCCTCCCCTTATGCTGTGCATCCAACACCCTCTCGACCACTTCCGTAAAATACGGAGAGAACAAGACGTCCGCCATTCCCGACGACGCCAACTCCAAATCCCCCGCCGTTTTTATTCCCTCCACCGTCGACAAATCGACGTTGACGTAGGTCCTCCCGAAAACGCTCCCGATGCTCAATTCCTTCTGCTTCTCCTCGCTCGTCCCGACCACCTCCCCGTCTCCACCGCCATCGTCGCCGGCGGGATCGAACCCCCCCCCTCTCATCATCCCGTCCCGCCCCCCGTCCGCCGCGAGGACCAGTCCCAAACACCCCCCCAGGGCGTACGCCACCGCATCCCCCCCGCCGAAGGAGTCTCCCCAATAAAACGGCAGTTCTCGGAACAAGACCCGTGGATCGACTCGTATGGATCCGAATCCGTCGGGGAAGTCCGGCGACGAACGGCGGATGCGACGCGTCCCCGAGGGCCAATCGGCCAGATGGGTCGAGACCGAGGAGGGGAGGCGGGAGCGGGCGTCGAGAAAGGGGAGGGGGGCGTCCGGGCCGGTGATCCAGTCGATGCCCCCTTTGCGGCCGTCGGGGTCGTAGAGGAAGGGGGAGGCCGCGGCGGGTGTTTGGGGCTGGGCGACGTTGTAGCTCGGAGTTTGGTTTGAATTCGAATTTGAATTTGAAATTTGATTTCGGCCGACGGCAGAACCGTCGGGAGCGTCTGCGGCGGTAGCGGCCGCGGCGGCTTCTTCTGCAACGGCTCCGTAATTTCCGACGGCGTAGCGAGGCTCCGCCCAATCTTCCGCGGTTCGCACCCGAATGAAATTCTCCACCGTGAAGAACACGCACGCCGCCGTGAGGAAGACCAACACGGACGCGAAGAGACCCCGTCGAAAAGAGGACGCGCGATACGCGGCCTTGAGTCGTTCTTTCCTCTCGTGGAGGTCGTCGCCGTCGGCTTCGCCGTCGCCGTCGCCGCCAGGACGAATCGGAACGGCGCGGAGCCGCCCCTCCCCGGGATAAGATACCATTCGTTTCGAAGAGGAGCTTCGTCCGTCGCTTTCGTCCAAGTCGCCGTCCACGTCGTCCCACTCGAAATCGAAATCCTCGCCGGGCGGCGGCACCGCGTCGACGACGACGGGATCACCCAACGTCCCCCCCCTCGCCAGCATGCGAATCTCCGCGCGGTCCAATTCGACGTCGTCTCCGAACAAGACCCGTTCTTCGGGGGAAATGCGGATGGTGAGGAGTTTGTTCCCCGAGGGGGAAATCGCGGTTCCGGTTCCTCGCGGTCGGGTGGGGGGGCGGAGGGACGACCGGAGCGGAAAGGAAGCGCCGCCGCTGCCGTGGCTGGTGCTGCCGCGACTGGCGAAGCGGCCTCCGTCGGGGGAGCGAGACACGTCGAATTCGGCCACGGCGGGGGAGGCGGAGAACGAGGTCGAGGTCGACGTGGACGTCGAGGAGGGCCGTCCGCCGGAGGTGGACGAGGAGCGGAGGCTGCTTCGGAACGAGCCGCCGCCGTTGCCGGTGAATCGGCCGGGGTTGCCGCGGTGGAGACTGTTGCCGGTGCGCATGGAGGAGCGGAGTTGGGCGGCTTCGTAGATGGATCTGTTGGGAGGGGCGTTGGACGGGTCGGGTGGTGGGGGCGGTGGAGGTGGCGACGCCATGGTGTCTGTTGGAGTGTGTTGGTGTGTATTGTTATTTTTTACATTTATATATATAATATATAAATATAATTTTAAATATTGAATCTATCGTGCTTGAGAGTGATGGAGGTTTTTCCGAATACTTTTCAATAAAAAAAATATTATGGTCTGATTTAGAAATATTTTATTTATTTATTTATTTTTTTATTTTTCAATACATATATACTTATTCATATTTCATTGAAAAAATATTTGAAACAAAAATTGAAAATTTTTCATAGATTTTTCCAATAATTCCCTGGCATTGTGATGACCTCCATTTCATTCTCTTTCTCTCCATCTCGTTCTCTCAAAGTTACAATGACCGAATGACGATTCATGTCTCTTGACTCCGTGACCATATTACGATTCAAAATATCGTACTCGGATGACGTAGAATTTTAATCCTTTTTGTTCAGATAGCGATTGTATCAAAAATGACCTTTTCCTCCAATGTCTCCAACACATTACCCTACCTTTAAAAATATATACACATGAGGATATTGTATTAATATATAACAATATAATATATATATAATAAAGCATCATATTATTATATAATCATATCGTGTCTTTCAGAAGTAAAGTAGTGTCCCCATAGGTCGTACATACATAAAAATAACAAACACTCTAGTACCATCCAATTTCAAAAAAGTTATCCTTAATGTCTCCAAATGCCCTTAAATATAATATATATTGTGATACCTCGTGACAGTCATCGTCTCGTTCTTCGCATGTTCAGGGCAATATCATTCTTGATCAAATTGCAAATCCTTCCGATGCGAATCCATTCCAACAATATAATCAAATGTATATTTTATATATATTA
>JALLPE010001243.1:0-12597 GCA_036940025.1 Conticribra weissflogii | reverse complement strand
ACTATTACTACTAAATGTCTAATTGTATACACCATTACATCTAATGAAGATAATTTTGACTATCGCCATAGTTATCTATCACCGTTAGTTTTAATACTTTCAACAGTGTGGTTGAAATCTCTATTATCGCCAAAACTATGTCGCCAATCCACTTTCTTCCTGACCACTGGGGTGTTCTTGGTGACCGGTATTTTGTACGTATGGTGGGCAGGGTACGAAAACATGGCATTGTGAACTAACCTCCATTTTTTTGTTCAAGGTCAGTCAGTGAGAAAAATCCATAAGCGGATTTTTGGCGCGCCAATTTTTATTTCTTCACGATACATATGTGAAACAATATTGAAGACAAAAAATAATATATTTGATTGAAATATCCTACTCGTACTAACAATACATCGTATTGTACATTTTCAAAAGGAGCGACGGCACGCCAACTCGACGATTGACTGCTGCTGCAACCATCATTCTTTCACTTTTGATATATTTTTATTGTTTGAATTTCAATATTCTCTTCATTTCAAGCCAACATTTGTGAAATCAAATCAAAAATCATCGACAATGTCAACTGAGTATTACCGCCGCCAAAATCAACGCTCGTCATACCCCATGGACGGACCCCCACGTCACCATCAAGGGGGCGGCGGTCCTCGCAACGATCGACGATCTCTCAGCCGATCACGATCTAGGTCCCGCTCTCGTTCCCTTTCCCCGTCTCGATCCCGTTCTCGCTCTCGTTCTCCCTCCCGACACAGCAGTCGTCGTCGAAAAAACGGTGACCGCGGCAATGACCGCAGCAATGACCGCGACGACCGACGTTATGATCGAGGAGGTAGAGACCACAGTCCCCGCAACGGCAAAGACGATGACGGAGGGCGACGATCATCTCGTGACTGGAATAGGAGGGAGCGGAGTCGAAGTCGTGACAGAGAATCGGACAGGAATCATACTCACAATGGATATGATGGGAATGGCAATCGCAACAACGGCGACAGCATGAACGCACGCCATCGCGACGTTCCGAGAGAAGGTAATGGCAATGTTATGATGAATGTCCGAAATTTTAGAGACGATAACTATGGAAGAGGTCCCGGAGATAGGCGTGACTTTCGCGATAGCATGATGAATGGCCCATCGGGCCCCAATAGCATGACTCACTATGGACCTCCTCCTCCTAGAGGGGATTTTGACCGTCCTGGCAACGGCAAAGGAAATGGTCCTCCTCACGGCTCGCAACCCCCACATGGCCCTCCGTACGGACATCCCAGTGGTCCGCCTCGCGGACTTCCACATGGCCCACAGCTCGGACCACCACCGCCAAGGAATAACAACAACAACCCAGCGAAACCACCGCACTTTAACTCCAACACCCCTTCTCACATCCCTGTCCACCATTCATACCGGATCAATCCCAACGCCCTTCCCGATGACAAACTCAATCAGCTCTCCGTACCGGCACCCGAAAACGAAGATCCTAGAGGAGACGATCCCACAAAACGCATCACCAAGAATGCCAAGAGGAAGGGAAGTGGTATGAATACCGAGAGTTTTGACCCGGCGAGCACATTGGTCAGGCCAGATTTGAGGATTTGGGTTGGCAGTCGGGATTCGAAGGTTTACGAGAGAAAGTTGAAACATGACGATGGTGAGTAGGGAGTTGTTGTTTGGGGTTTTAAATTCTTTGGCTTTTTTCTTTGTGTGCTGAAGGTGGCTCGCCTTTACCTGCGGTCTCATCATCGACAAATCATTTAATTTGCACTGTCCAATTCAACATGCCAATTAATAAATCATCAAAAAAACATTTTTACCCGACAAAAAATCACGCCAACGTAAATTCTAACCACATCGAAAACCCAACAGTGGTTATGGTCCCAGAACTTTTCGGTCCCGAATCCAACTGGGACCTGTACTACAAACTCGTGGAAGAAATGCGCTCCCTCCAAAAAGAAAACAAACCCGGATCCGAATGGATCAGCTGGCACGAGGGGGCTCATTTGATCTCCAAAAATCCTCAGGGGTCTCCAACGTTTGAAATGGTGATTAATAGATTGTGCGAGTATTTCAAAATCGAAAAGAAAAGTATCGGGACGAGATTCAATTGGTATAGGGATAGTTCGGATTGGAAGCCATTTCATCATGATTCGGCGTGAGTGATCTCTTGCGTTATCCTTACCTTTCATGAAAGTAATCTCCATCACTTTTTGACTGACTGGCAAGAATCCTGTTAATTGGCATTGTACCATATTTTCATCGCCAGGGCCTACAATCCACATCGAGCGAGGAACCAAAATATAACTGTCGGGGTCTCCTTCGGAGCCTGTCGCGAACTCGCCTTCCTCCGCGCCTCGCCCCTCGAAAATGGAGACAAGGTCAAAGTCTACTTTCCGCAAACCAACAATGGAGTCTTCTCATTCGGCCGGGATGTGAACATTTTGTGGAAGCATGGTGTGAATGCACTCGCGGAGGAGGATCAGGATGGGAAAGGTAGAATTAGCATTATTCTCTGGGGATTAGCAAAGGATGTTGTGGAGGAGAAGGGGTCTCCGCCATTGTTGGGTAGTGATGGGCAAGGTTCTCATGCTTCGAGGAGGAATGATAGAAGAGGTAGTTTTGGTGATGATCGACGACGTGGTGGAGACCGGAAAGGAAGAAATGGTGGAAATGGTAATGGTAATGATAATGGTGATGGCGGCAGTCGTGGAAGGAATGATGCGAGAGGTGATAAAAATGGTGGAGGAGGAGATGGAAATCGCAGTCGTGGGCGCGAAGGAGTGGGCGATAGGCGTGACAATGATGAGGGGCGTCGAGGCGATGAAAGACGTGCAGGCAATAGCAGAAGAGATGGATGAGTAGTGGAGTGGAAGAAATGACTAATGGAGGTGTCGGCTTTGACGAAATTTGTCGACATCTCCCAATGAAAACAGAATATGAAGTCATCATGTGAAATGAGGTCGTTTAACGATGACACGGTTGTCGCCAACGGTGGTAGTGATATACTGGCGTTTAGGATTCATGCATACCAATTCGTAAAGTTCATCTATGTTCCATTATAAACTGCAAGTGGATAAGGTTTCATGAAAACAAGGGATAATTTGCGACTGCATTGATGAAAAAAAATTTCTCTGGGAGGTGCAACCTGTGCCAACTGCTCCTCGAGACTATTTGAATTCGCACTCTTTCACTGGAAGTGTCACCAAACTACTGGTTGTGCAAGTTCTTCCTGTTTTCAGTGGATTTTCTTAGTCATGCTTGAAAATTTTATCCTCGGAAGATGCCGTCGAGGAGGAGGAATCAAGCGCTGCGATTTCCCGTGCCTTCTTATCCAAGATGATCTCTTTCTGCCTCAAGTCATTCTTTAGTGTTCTGCCTACGTGGTGGATTTCTTTGTTCATACACGGCTTTCAGCTGCCTGCGGGGTTCCTGTTTGTTCATATGCTAGTTTTGAACCGTTGGTCCATTGTTGACTGTTGTTTTTCCCAATCGACCCATCCATCATCGTCGGTTGGTGGAGCGTCACGATATAATTTTCACAGATCTTCACTTTTTCTCTCGTCTTATTTTGGAAACGGAATACGGCGTCAGAATTTGGATGGGAATGGTCAATCCTGTAGCATCTTGTCTGCTGGTTTTTGGAGGATAGATAGCCAAGGAGATAGGTCACTTTTGTTGAACTCTATTCCATTTTTTTTTGTTTTCAGTAGATGAAACTAGAAAACGCTTCTATACCTTTTTCACATTTAGTCGTCTTGGGGTGTTTGTTATGACAACCGAATCCGGACAACTCTGCTACCCATTGTTGTCAACAGTGTACATTATTTGAGTCGAGGCTGACGTGATGATGATGGCGCGTACAATAGAGAGGATGGAGTAAAAATTTTGTAGAAGGAATTGACGCGTGGAAAGTTCAATTGTTGACTCTCTTCCTTTGATCGAACCTTCTTTTTCAATTTTTCAAAAATTGATCGAAGTTGTTGCTCAAAGACACATTGGATTTGAATTAATTTTATTCAAATAAGAAATTCTAAAAAATAGTTGGCTTTTTTATTTCGTTGTTACGGCAATCTGGACTCTCGTACGATAGCAATTTTGGGACATAAAAATCCACGAACCCACCATGAACATCTTGTTTCGCAGAAGGATCTGGGCAAGGGTGACTACGAAAAATCACACTTAAAAACCCTTTTTCAAAATCAAAGTGCGAAGTCGTTCAATAAGTATTAGAATTATTTTAGGATCCAGGAGGACGATGCCAACTTCACCTGTTTCAGTAATTTCTGATGAGTTCTCTACGACAACGCCGTCATTTTAGGCGTACATTATTGCAACTTGAGATAGTGATATCAGCAAAATTGAATCAGTACGTATGCATGTCCATTCATTAAGTTTGTCTATGTTTCACTATTGCAGAGAAGTTTCTCCAAAACAAGGAATAATTTTTCATTAATAATTACGTTGATAACGAAATGTTTCGTTTCGGAGCTCACGAAATATATCTATCGTGGCACGACGAGTCAACTAGCTTGTTACTGAATAAAACTAATCAAATTCGCACTCACTCTCGCTGGAACTCTCATCGAACTTTAACTGGTGCAAGGTCTTTCTTCTTCTGGCGGAAGTTCGTGGTCTTGTTCGAACAATTTCACTCTCAGAAGACGATGACGACGAGGAGGACGATAGTTCGACGATTTCCCTTGCCTTTCTTTTATCTAAGGCAGATTTCTTCTTGCCTCGAGTCGGTCCCTGTTTTTGGAGTTTCGTCGTGGACTTTGCTGATTTTGACGAGACTATTGACTTAGTTGCTGAATTTCCGTTTTTTTTACATGATGATTTTGATCCATTTGTCTTTGTTGATTTTGATGTTTTGCTGGCGGGTTTCTTTCGATCTATCCAACCATCATCGTCAGCTTGCGGTGTTCTATGATTTTTAGACGTTCTGGAAGATGCTGCACGAGTCTTCTCATCACGTTTTGGAAATCGCATCGTCACTTTCGGATCAGCTGAAGATAACATTGCATAACCTCGGGGCCCAAGCTGATCGACAATGTAATTTGGAGATACATGAATGTCAACCATATTCACCAATTAAAACATAAAGAGTGATTTCATAGAAAACAGCATGAACAATCATGTCACCTGAAGATAGCAAACGGCTCCATGCGCGTTGTAGATCATCTTGGGGTGTAGAACATCCTCTAGGAGTAGAGACACTACTATTCTTTCACAGTCTACAGATGCAAGAAAAGAGAGGGATAATGTAGATTGTGATCATCACTAAAAAGTTATCATACCATAGAGACAAGGGGTTTTGCTCTCACCTTCTTTGCTGAGATCTTTATTGGGAGGATTTTTCTTCAAAAAATCAAATTCTGAATTGATGGTCCTCCATCTCCTACGCGGAAGGGGTGATAGATGAGAGAAAATTCAGCCATCACTTCAAACATCCAAATTAAATGCAACTCACTTGACAACCTGATTCAAAGTACAGTCTTCATTGAACTGATTTAGCGTGCTTACTAATTGCACAACCGCTTTGCAATGACATCCCACACTTCGAGCTTCGGTTGTAGTGCATTGCTCTTGAAGTTTAGCCAAGGTATCACTGCTGGATTGTTCTGGATTGACCTCTCCAAGGGTCCTCAAAATTGTCTCTCGGCAGAGTGCATCGTCTCCATATCCTTGCCCATACCTCACCATTCCCTTTGACGCAGAATGTTTTGGAGGTAAATTATTGGCCGTAGCAAAATATAAATGAACAAATTTCGATGATGGCTAAGAACGTACCCAAAACGTTCCTTCACCTTTCTCGCCATGAATCATAGACAGCAGCCGAGGGACATCTTTCGGAGAGTAAAAAAGCACACAATTTGCGGGCTTGCCATCCCTACCAGCGCGACCACTCTCTTGATAATATGCTTCTAGAGATTTGGATATGCTGTGATGAAGAACAAATCTCTGAAATGAATTACGACAGAAAGGGACTCTGAGTTAGTGTAGAAAGTTTAAGTCTGATGATTGAGAAAGATTTTGAGCCATGTTGTGTGACCTCACCACGTCTGGTTTATTGATGCCAAGTCCAAAAGCAATTGTTGCAACGACTACTTGTGTCTCATTCTTCATCCAGGAGCGGTGAATCGCTTCTTTTCGAGAATCTGCAACAGATGAATGGTACGCCCGCGCTATGATACCGTTGTCACAAAGTTTATCAGACAAGTCGTCGGCCTCTCTTCGACTAAACGTATAGATGATGCCAGCGTCATTGCAATGATTCTTTTGAATGAACTCGACCATGTCCTTCACAACGTTGGCCGCGACGTCATGTTTCTGTCTAATAGAGTACTTCAAATTTGGGCGGTTCGCCGTCGAACGAAAGTAGCGATAGTTGGATGCCAAACCCAATATCTGAGCACAATCATGACGCACTCTCTCTGACGCAGTGGCCGTGACAGCCAACACGGGAATAGTTGGAAAATGATGCTTCAGCACCCCTAATTTTGTGTAATCCGGTCTAAAATCGTGGCCCCACTGACATGCACAATGACATTCATCTATGACAAACCTCCCTAACCGATTTTGATCAAAGAGTTTCTGCATCTCTCCCTTGAATTTACCCGACTGAGAAACCTTTTCGGGAGTAACAAAAATTAAGGCCACTCCACCCTCCGGATCCTTCACAATTCTCCATCGGCGAGCGTGCTCCGATTGCCCCCCTTCCAGCCCACTTGTAAAAGATAAAGCACTCCCCGGCAAAAAATCATTCATCTGCTCTTCCTGATCACGGATCAAACTGAGAAGTGGGGATATCACAACCGTCACTTTTCTCATGTTGGATTGCGACTCTATAACGGCTGGTAATTGATACGTGAGAGATTTTCCTCCTCCTGTACGCATGACGACAAACGCATCTTGACCGGAGAGAGTGGCGTTGATAATATCTTCTTGATGTCCGCGGAAATTTTCAATTTTAAACGTGTTGCGAAGGTGATGCATCATCTGATTTGTCCACGGATATTGTTTAGTATTGTCGAGTGTGTTGTTATTTCTTTTTTCTTTTGAACTATTTTTGTATGGATTGGTAAAATTTGGCTGGGGACTTAGTTGATGCGTACCATTAGAAGTAGGTTGTGGGCGTACAAAATATTTTTCAAGAGTATTGACACCACCAGAACCTCCTTGCCTTGCAGATGAAGCATCCGATGCGAAACTTTGATTGTTGTGTTGCTGATACCCCCCACCATCGTTTGCCGACCACAAATCTTGAAATGGATTTGCAGTCGACCTACGTTTCGGGGCCGCGTCATCTCCAGCATCTACCAAGTCGACAAAATCTCCAACTTCATCCTGATTCTGATGCAAGCGACGACTACGCTGGTTGTCATGCCCGCAAAAATTAATTGCAATATCATCTTCGAAATCTTCCTCGATATTATCATCGGGAGTTGTTTTGCTTTGGTTGGAGGTGAGTTCCAGGCCATAAGGAGTTGCCGAGTTGAATACCCCAACATTAGTTTTACTTGTAGACTCTCGATTATTAAAGGTTCCGAACGGAGGAGATGTTGAGATGCGTCGAGTCTTTTTAGAAGGAGGAAGGGAGGATGAAGAAGGTCCTGAGCGTTTCTCGGAATTGTGTCTAGTCGAGAACATTTCCCCGTCCTCTCCACGAGAGTCTGTAAGCAATTCGTCCGTGCGAGTCAACGGCGCGAGACCCAGTCGATCATCGATGCTTTCCAAGGACCTCTTACGATTTTGAAAGTCTCCGTCATTTTCACCGTTTTCTTCTTTCGTCACTTCAAATCTGAACCCGGCCTCACCAGAATCCGCGGCACTCTGGCAGCGACCCATTTTTTCATCGGCTGCGGAGTTGGCGCGATCAATTTCCTCATCTAGAAATTGTAACCTTTCTTCGATGTCCTTCATTTTTTTGGTTATGGCAACGCGCTGTTCGAAGAGAGATTCGTACTTCTTGCGAAGGAAGTCTCGTTCGGATTCCATCGTGGCAGCCATTTTGAAATGTTATAATGCAATTTTTTGTCTGTCAAAAATATAGTTTAGTATTATAAGATTCGGAGAAATGGTTCGGACGGCCAACTAATTATTTGAGTGCCGTAAAGTATTCTCTTTTTGTTTTGAGTGTTTTCCCGATGACGCCCACGGTGGGGTGGGAGATATCGACGGAGTTACAGTCTAGTTTAGACTATTATTGGTGTGTCACGTTGAATGGAAACGATTTGTAAGGCAGAGGTGTCTGGAGACAAATGCAAAGATTAGTTGCAGAGCAGGACATTATATTGTACCCGTCGCGATGGTGAAACGGGGATTTATAACTGTCACGGTGGCGGCAGATGATGTTGGTGGGAGATCAGTTTGGAAGTTTCGTTTTCGCGTACAAAATGGGCGTTATGTCGTCGCGTTGTGAATGCCAATTTTTCGGCGTCACAAGGAGAAATGCATCGCTCGTGCAAAAAATATATGGTGTGTTGTAGTAGTGCGAAGTACGACCAAATTCAACATTTTTTGTTTTGATTGGAAACAATTAAGTAAATGGCCCGGCACCGATTTTTGACCATGTTGCTAAATATTTTTCCTTTGAAAACGCTTGTTGAAGTTACTTTCTGCAACTATGCAACCAGAGGCAGGATTGGTACCACCGAACACTATCAATTCAATCAACAATGGCTGGAGATTGTGTGTTTTTTGGTATTTAATTGCAGTTGAGTTACAAAGTCCAGATTTGATCAGAAGGTTGTTTTGCATGGGCTACCATATGATTATGTACAGTCTCTTTTTTGAGTGCAGTGGTATTTGTTTCACTGGAATATTGACAAGCACCAATCAACCAAAGGGTTGCAAGTAACTTTGGTTGTAATCATACATGGCCAATATCAACTTTGATCAAGGCATGCTTTCCAGGTGTGTCTTAAATGTCATGGAGGAGTGGAATCATTGATATCAAAATAAACTTTTCATACTCCACTTCATATATCCCTCCCTTCAAATTCATTCCAAAAGTCACTGAGCCCTCTCTGACAATATTGCATCCATTCTTTCCCTTAACATTTGACATAATTTGAATCAAATCAATGTGCAATCTCATCTGTTCCTCCATGGATGCATTCTTTGAGAATTGAGGATTGAAAATAAGAAGAAATTTCTTACATTGCTGCTGCTTCCAGTTATCATTGTTTTTGTTGTACTAAATTTTGAGAATACTTTTCCAGCCTTGGGTAGATGCTTTCCAACATATAATTCTGGACAGTCACCATGATGACAAGACCCTCCATCCAATGCAAGTCAAGTTTCATCAATATTGATGATATGCATTATGTTATTTCCTGGAATAATTCATTTGCTATATTTGTTTTTATTCCAAAACCCAGCTCCCCCAAATCATGCTCCCAATTGTTGTGATCAGCCACTTACTTGTATATGGCCCATTCTGCTGCAAGATGTCAACCAGTATCTAAGAATATAAAGTATGAACATAAAATTCAAGCATATAACAACATTTGAGGAATCCCAACCCAACATCACTCTGATCCAGATGTCAGTGTGCATATTTGAGGGTACAACCAAAAGAGCTGTTTCAGTCATTGGATTGTAACAAATGCAGACTACATGGATTAAAAAAGAAGCCTTCTGGCTCTCAATAGACTATATTATTCATATCTACATCTACTTTTGAGTTTGAAAATCCTGTGTATATCCTACAGAAAATAAGATACACTGAATCAGCCCGGGACCACTGATTGCAGTGCACATTAACAGGGTTGTATGGTTTGCCCCTCAGAGTGTACCAGCAACACAGCAGAATTAAAATTGCTGTGATAAAGGATTAAGACAGGAACCTTCTGACAGAATTCTTTAATACAATTTCATACCATCCTAAAACTGCTGATTCATTTTTATACTATGTAGAGAATTCAAGCCTACAACTATTGTTGAACCCATTTTTGATGTTGATGTATGCTGTCCCTCAAATTTCCCTTTCCTCTTGGTCAATGCAATTTAAATGCCTATTACTGTGTCATTTGAAATACAATTGAGGAGATTGTATTGCACTTTGTTGTCATTTTTGATCATGTAATTTAGTTTTCTAAGCAAAAACTTACAGAGATTTTCTGAAGCTATCTCATTATATTGAATGGCTTTCATATGACAAGCAATTGTATCACACCATCTTAGATGGATAAATTGTGAAATATTTTCAACTGCTTAGTGCTTCCTGCTTTATCAGAGACTCATCCAAACAGCCAATTTGAACATTTTTGGACCATCCTAGGTAAGACTTTTGTGCAATATTCATTGTTTAGTCATGTAGACAAAACTAGCACCCTTTGGTCCAGTCTCATGCACTTTTGCCTTCTCTTGTAAAAACCAAAGAGCTGGTTGCTGGTTATCATTTGCTTTATTCTTTTTCATTTCAATATGGTTCTTACTTTGTTGCAGTGTTTGTGCACATGATTTTTGAATACGCTATGTTTTGGGAGAAGGAGTTATGTCTGTAGTCAACCCACTCACATAAATGTTTTCAGTGGTGATTGATTTTGGCACAGATTGGAAGAATTCTGGATGTAGATAAGTCAGTATATTGTGTTTGAAGCGCTGTAGCCTGATGTTGCAATTTCTGCTGCAAGTTGGGGTCCTTTGTTTTTTTGTCAGAAAATCCTTTTCTCTGCTGCAAGCTTGGGCATTTTGCCTGTTTGTCAGTAATCCTTTGGCTCTTGTTGCCTCAGAAACTATTATATTAAGGCAGCAGGAATATCAGCTATTGTGCATTCCAGCCAACAATTTTCATTTTTTGACATGTGGAGAGTCAATTGCAATTGTTAGTTTGCAAAAAATAGTCAAGTTCAGAAGAAAATATCCAATGGTAAAGCATTTGTTCTAAATATAATGACAAAAACAAATACACTAAACAAGTTTGCATGTATATAACCCTCTTGTATTTAATTAAGAAACTCCATGCATTGGATATCAAAATAAACCTTAGGAATACTATTGAATGTAATTATACTGGTTAAAGGAGAAAAGTGGCTTGAACTCAATAAAACTGTATGTCAAGAAATTTTTCAAATTTATTCTTACAATGGGTAGGAAGTATGAATATTGATTACAATATTCCATGAAATCCAAAATATTCAGAACAATCCCTGTAGAATACAATGAACCTAAATTTTGTGGAAAGGGTGTAACTATCAGACATTGAGAGGGAGTTGATGGGAAGGAGTCCATATAGTGAGAATGACTCATTCTTTTTGGTAGTGAGTATCAAAAGTAGTGAGTTTTCTTGAGAGACGTTGATTTTATAAGGAGTTATTCTTGAAGTGGAAATAGTGAGCTTCAAAAAGTAATTAGTCGTTTTCCTTATCAAAATAGTGACAATCTTAAAACAGTGACTTTATTTTAGAAACTAATAATGAGTCCAAAAAAGTAAGGACTGTCTACATGTACAAAATAGTTTTATTTACTCACTATTTTCTGATTATTACTTCTTACTTATATTGTGTAGATTGCTGTAGATTTGTACCAATTTTCATTTTTTTTGTGGTGCCTTGAATGTGCATCTCAAATCTCAAATCTCATGCAACATCATCACATTGCTCTTACCGCAATCACTCCAGATGACAGCTTTCAAGCTCGTCACTTGCCAGTCCGCCGCCTGCAACCACACACCACACATTTCTGTCACAATCACAACCACTCCTCAAATGTTGCTGCCATCATGACGCAGTCTGTCGCTCTAGAGCTAGCAAATAGCCATCACCAGAAGCGCTGCACTACTGCTGCCAAGTTCAAATCTGAGAGTCAAAAGCCAAAAGCATCCACAACATAAAGGAGTTTGGTGACGTATGTGCCAATTGTGTTTTGCATGTTGCTTGTTGCTTGTTGCTTGTGGTCAACGTCATCATGGATGGTTGAAGAGAATGCAGAATGAATCAGCTGCCTGCAAACATATCCAAGAATGTGCCACAATGTGTTGACTATGGAGTACCAATTGTGGTCTCTTCTCCATCTGAAGGCCATATGAAAAATGGTGATGGATACAATGAGGATGATGATTCATTTTCATTGTTGGTGAGATCATTTTGCATTGATGAAAGAATTAGGAGTATTAATTATTGTTGAAACAAACACCTCACAAAATTGTTTTGAACTGATTCAAAATGCCGACATCTGCCTCTACTGCCTCTTCTCAGGATGGAGATGCCATCCCCTCTGACATCCCAGCTGATGTCTCAACCAAATCCAACAATGGCAACTCCAACGACAAAACCACCATTGCAAGCAAATCAATAAACGAAAGCACCACCAATGATACAACCATCACCAGTGTGAGCAAGGACATTGCTGAAGATGAGGCCGCCATGATGGAGGTGGATGATGACTTCAAAGTGGATGAGTTTGGACTGCCTCTTTTTGTGAAGCACCCAGTCATTCAGGGGCGCTACGTAACTGTGGCCGTTTTTGTGTACTTCCGGGAGCTAGCACGTCAATATAAGCGCACCTACCAGCTCAATAGCAAGCTTGCAAATGCATTTGTGAAGGAATCTGCCAAGCTATCTGATAACAAGGTTTCCGTGGGCACCAAGACTCCACCTATAT
>JALLPE010001240.1:0-14373 GCA_036940025.1 Conticribra weissflogii | reverse complement strand
GTGGTCAGGGTGCAGGGATGGTGGGGGGGGAAGCAGAGATGGTGAGGGTGGCAGGGGGAGGGGCAGATGAGATGGGGTTTGGTTCCTCCATCAAGGGCAACTCCAACGGCAAGTCTGATATGGCGCCAAGCACAAGTCTGGTTGTCACCATTTGTGGGATAGTTTTGGAGGTGATGGCAATGTCAATGTGGAGGGAGGAGAAAATGTGAGGGTGGTGGGTTTGTGATAATAATATACTATAGTATATTTTTTGTTGCTAAATCTTACCAACACATGACAATTGTAGCTTCATTTTTTACTAAATATTAATGTCATGTCATATGTATTTTTGTACCATTTTATGACACATCAAAAAAATGTCATTTGTTGTGTGACGTGTTGCTCAATTTTAATTTTTGCAAAAAAAGTCAATTCTGACTAGGTTTCTTCCTGAGATATTAAATCCCTGGTTTAGGTAGCCCCTTGATGAATGAATCCCCCCATTAATTAATTATAAAAATCTTAAACAACATGATTCCATACTTCACAAACTCTTCCCAATATCAAATTGTCTTAGTGTGACAGTGCTTGCTTTGAGATGTGAATTAAAGTGAGTCTGGAGCAAGAGCTCTATCTGGAATTGTTGTATTTTCAACAGAAAGACCTGTTGCTCAACCCATGGTTCTGACTCTATCCATAATGGTAAAAAAGTTTGCAATAGCTGTGATCTAAGGTGATAATCTCAGCTTTCATTGGACCACTCAGAGTATACTTGTCAAAACAAGTCCTGTTCTCAACACAGACAAAATCATCCATGGCATGTGCCCATATATCCCAGCAAAATTGGTATCCAGAAAGCTATCAATATTGAGAAGTTTTTTAGGTTTTATGATCAATGCTTCATCAGCAGTATCTTTCAGATAACATCAAATTTGGGTAAAGGCATGTTTGCACCCAAGCTTGGGGAAGAATATATACTTCCAGCACAGGTCACAGCTTGTGTCATGTCAGTATATGGAATATGTGCAACCAACAAATTCAAGAGCTATTCAACTATACTCCTGTAGCTGAAATCAATAGATGCAGGCTCTCCATGAACATGTTTGGCAAGAGGATTCCCTTTGGCACATGTATATTTACATTTGCAGTTCCAACATCAAGGCCAAAAGTTTCCATTATATGCTTAATCAAGATTTTTGTTTTGTATTGATAAATCAACAGAGGATCATGCTCAATGTGAACTCAAAGAAATCTAAAAGCACCATCCTATTGTTCTAATTCAACACCTTTGGCACACAACTGTATCTTCAGATGAACAATGTCCTGCTAATTCCTTGACCAGAAGATTAGATCATTGCCATAACAGATGACAAAGACTTTCTTGTCAATGGAGAGACAGAGGTCTTAATTTGCTTGAGGTAGAGTACAAGTGATAAGTGATAAGCTTAGTGAGATATTTCCAAAAGACACAAAGAAGTTGATACAAACCATAAAGAATTTTGTTGATATTGAACATTGTAATTTTCCAATCCTACCATAATGCACAAACCCAAGAGGTGATTCAACATATACTTCCCCATCTACTCCAGGAGTAGCACAAGGAAAGGAAGAGTGACATCAGCTTGGTTTGACTTCATATCAAAGCAATTGTTAAGAATAAGTATCAGTCAAATAGTGGTCAATCCGACAACACAGACATGAGTCTCAATAAAATAAATCCTTTCCAACTGCTGATTACCACATGCACAAAGCAGGCTTTCAATTTCATAATTGTTCCATTTGGGAATTATTTACATTTGGAAGCCCATATTCTATTGAAAATATTCATTTCATTTTTTTATTCAACTATGTTCCAGTCACCCATTTCTTTCAAGGTACTAGTTTCTTTTTAATCTAATTTTTAGTAGTCTTCTGAAAATGATCAATTCATGGCATGATCTCAATTGGGATTATCATCTTTCCTTGCTTCAGACTTGGCTTTTTAGAAAAACAGGTAGACTGCAGTCACAATTTTTTGATAAAAATGCTATTTTGAAGACAGTCAGTGTCAGTTGATTTTTTAGAGAGGACTTGCATGGAGGTCTTCAATAGTAGGGGGTGCTAAAGGCATGGTATTCAACATTAACTCACTAATCTCTTTCTGAAGACAATATCATTGCTTGCTCTTGAGTTTTTGCAGGATAGTCTGGTAGCAAAAATTAAAACTTGCTTTGGTGCAAAGGTACAGGTGAAGTTTTAGGTTCATCTGAGATGGAAAGATTGTCATTCTCAGATTTGATCACAAAGGAGCTTTGCTTGTGTCAATCCAGGAAATGACTGGAACTTGCAATTATACAATCATGGATGGTCCATGTGCCAAATACTACAATCATAGTTTATATATTGACTATTGAATGGAGTGATCAAAGGTGACTGATGATGATAATTTTTTCATGGAGAATCCCTTTTAAATATTTCTTTTGTTGGGAATTATCATTTTATCTGATCATATGCAATCATTCATTTTTTGTTTATGTCTGGGAAGACTTAAAAGCTTGCAAGTACATTTGGTCAGTACCTTTGAGAGAAAATTACCACTTATCACTATTGCATATGATGGTGACATCATGGCAAAAATCAAGTAATCAAAAATTAACTAAGGAAATAGGATAAAGGATGAATGCATATGACTCCTAATGACGTAGAAGTTGACAAGGAATTAGTGCAATTGTCAATGATTGCAAAAGAAATTCATGCTTTGTTCAATCTAATAAACTTTTGGAAATA
This sequence comes from Conticribra weissflogii, assembly GCA_036940025.1. Taxonomy (NCBI): domain Eukaryota; phylum Bacillariophyta; class Thalassiosirophyceae; order Thalassiosirales; family Thalassiosiraceae; genus Conticribra; species Conticribra weissflogii. Next base: position 11,628 of record JALLPE010001240.1, on the reverse strand, counting down.
AATTCATCATTAAAAATCTCCAAATTTGGCATGTAAAAATTTCTTATTTGATTTATTCCAACCACCATTGCACAAAAACTTAAAACAAAACCATCATCTTGACAATTAATCTTCTTTCTCCTCTCTCTTCATAGACAAACCAGTCATTCAATCTAGGAAAGAATGAGGGGAAATGCTTGTTGCATGAAATTTGCAGCTTGTTTTATCTTCACATCATAAATTTCTGTTTCAATATCTCTTACACAATTTTGTGCTTCTGTGTATATTAAAAAAATATTATCATTCCAGTTTTGCTTTTAGTGGCACAACTAAACATGTGTTACTTTTCTTGTGAGGCTTTAAAAAATCATGCATACCCATTTTTATTCAAAGTCATTACTTTCATTATTACATCTGGAAGGCAATGAAATGGTAATGATTTGTAGTGAGTTCATTTATTGTCGTTTGGACATACATGACTAAACAACTGTTACTATTTTTAACTGTTATAGTTAATTATCACAGATATTAACTGTGATAGTTTACTATTGCAATAATAATGGTTGATAGTGTCATGGCTGTAAAAACCAACACACATAAAAATGGTGGTATTGGCAATAGTTAACTATCACTGTTTTTACTGACAATAGATTATTTATCACAGTTAACATCTGTGATATAAATATAACATTTAAATCTGGGATAGTTAAATATCACCATTATTTTTAGTTCAGGACTGCAATTGTAATCTATAATATCACCATAAAAATGTTGTGAATTCATTATTTTTCTGCAGTAGAATCAATACTTATTAATGACAGTAATTAAAACCGTAACAATTAGATGAGTTTCTTTGAACCCTAAATTTGTAATCAGTGTGACTTGTCGAAAATTTAAAATTCAAACACAATTCTAAACCTTCCAAACAACAACTTCATTTCAATACTAGACAATTGAGAGTGATTTGTGCATCAAAAAAGCTACCTGTTGGGCTTTTAAAGTTTCAAATTTCAGTAAATACAAGATGTTGCTGTTGAAGGAAGATGTATCTAAGATTTCATACCTTCATATATTGTTTGATGATGTCAAACAGATTGCTTATGATCTCAATGAAAAACATGATGTAACTATAGTAGTGTACACATACCATGTCTTTTCAACCAAAAAGGCAGTTTTCTTTTTTTGTTGGCCATTTTCAGGGTTCCATTTGAATGAGGTAACATGAAATAGGGACTTCATTATCCATCATTTCTTTTGCAGTCAATGATATGGGTTCAGGAGAGGCTTGTTGGCATATGGTACCGATGGAAGTGTACCATCTTTTTGGTTTCCATAGACAGAAGTGTACCATCTTTCAGTTTCTATCTTGTACTAAAAATGATTTAAGTAAATGCTGCAACAAAAGTTGAGAACTACGTCCTGTATTGATAAGAAAGCATTAATCATATCTCATTCTTAAGCAACATTAGAACAACAACACTCTGTCTATGATGCAACACTAATGAAGCCTAGTTAACTACAATTAGAAAAGAATGATACTCATATTCATTTTCATGCAGTTGACCACCTGATAAAGTTCTCCACCTTTATCATTCATCTTTCATCCTTTCATCCACAATGAAATCTTTGTTTAAAACCTTAGAGTCGCCTTTTATTTTGGTGAATGTGAATAGGTTTCCATGTTGTATTTGATCAATGCTCCTTATACTCCTTTCCTTTTACACTGCTTTCATCTTCAATGATATCATATCTGTCAAAGTTAATATCACAACAGTCATCAACATTTTTATAATGGATTGCTTCAAATAATGAAGTTGCAGTGTTGATAGTTTTTTGTAGCACTCACTTTCAGGGAAATAAACAAATACATGAACAATAAGATCTCAGCAGTCAATAGTCAAATTTGAAACGCTGGTAAATGTGCATTGGGTAAAAACAGCTTGTAAATGAGACAGGTGAACTTATCATAAAAAGGAATTAAGGTTTTTAAAATACATAATGCAAACAGAGCACATATCATGTATATGATTATGATCAACAAATAATATTGAATAAGCAAAAAGTGTTAATTGTTATATTATTCAAAATGTTCTTGAAAAAGCTTTCTATGAGAGGTTACTATTTCCATGATGCCTCTATTTCATTCTTTTCTCATAGATATCATTCTTAGAGTACAATAGCAAGGCATCAATAGGTAGATGAAAAGTGCAAGATGGTTCCATCCCCTTCCTTAACCAGCATTTATCTAGGAGAAACTTTGTTTCGATTTTTAGGTAATCAAACAAAATAATATGTAAAAATGAAAAATCATGCATTACTTGGATGTCAAACCTGATCAGCTCCAAATGCAAAAAAATTGAACTGGTTTCATGACTAGATATAAAGTTGAATTGATCTTTGGTAATGTTTTTGCTTTTAAATTTCACACATATGAAAACAATCAGTTTATCATTCAAAATTACCCTTCTAAATGAACAACTTCATGTCTATTAATGTGGGATTTTTTATTAATGTCCAATACAGAGTGTTCAATGTAAGGCATGTAAAAATATTTTGATCTAAGAACTTATTGTCAAATTAAATTGAAGGTGTGATGAATTATCGTTTACAGTTGATGTCATTCCACAGTATCATGCATAATTAAATTACATTTGTTGCACATAGACAAAATTCTGGCTAATCATTTTCCTCTTGATGTTCTATACCTACCACAGACATGAATGTCATAAATTTTTCATGCTATTCCACTTCACAATGATCTTAAGGATTTTTTGTCATCATCAAGAACATATTGAATCATGTGAATGTGGATTCGAATTTTCCTCATGCCTCGGAAAAACTACATCACGCCTTGTTCCGATTCTCGAGCCTGCATCCTACAATACGCGTAAGGGTTAGAAGGGATGACGATAGTGTAAGTGAGGAGTGCCATCTAAGTCCTTAAGTAAACGGTTACTTGATTGTTGGTAGAACAATATTGGAACCGTCCCCTAGAGCTCAGAGCTCCCGGGGAGGTCAGGTGGGAAAAACGAAAACTACTAAACTAGACAAGATTGATAGATCTGCTCCAAATCCGTCCCAATCAAGAATTTGTGAGGGACCTGAGTTTGTTTGCTGATGATCCGCTTCCCATTCACTTAAGGCGCTACACAATGCAATCTTCTGAGGATCCTACTGGGTGGAACGTGGGAATTGTAGATGGTAGAATTGGCAAGGCAAGTGCGTCGGTCGGAGGTGTCTTCCACACTGAGATCCGTGGTGTTCTTGTGTGCTTCCACCGTTCGAGCTAAATCCATTGTACCACGCAGTTGTCTGCGTACGTAACAAGTCTTATTGTCGAAAAGGGTTAAAACTTACAAGAAAAACAAAAAATGTTTTACAAGTTCATCACAGTTTAATTTTATTTATTATGGTGTAAAAACTCATTTTGTGCATAGATAGTCCTGGAATGTGTTGCACTGTTTTATGATGGCTCTTTTGTCAGTGAGCCCATCCCAGCAAATGAGTTTGAAGGTGGTCATATGAACACAACAATTTTTATATCATTTTTCTTCTTTTCATATGTATCATCATTGATAAGAAGAACAAAAAGTACAGGTCACAATTTGAGCTGAAATTTATTGAAATTAATTTTTTATTGCATATCAAAAATGTTCTCTAACAAAGAGCTGGAAAAGTGAATCATTAATCATTTGATAAAATAATTTTCTGAAACTATGTTAGGAACCCATACATCTGTGGCCAACTCTGGGTCCTCACTTGGGATTGAGTTATCAAGGTTAGTATAACATAGACTTGGATTTTTCATTATTGTGGATTACACATGCTTGTATCCAAAATCAACTTACAATTTCTCTACTAACACCTCAAAAAAAAAACAATTGCAATAACAAAAACAAACAATGTAGTGGCATTGGCACTGTCAGATCTCCTTCAGCGAGCTCATACAAAATACTTAAACTAATACTGTAAGTCAAAACAGTTTATTGGCATCACATATGGGAGAAACAGAATAGAGACTATTCAACACAAGCAACAGAGACAATTTTTTGCAACATCCCCAGTTTTGATCAAATCCTCCACATCATTTCTGCCAACTTAAATGCTGGGGAATTTCCAGTTATCATTTTTGAAGAAAAGAACCATTCACCTGATAGTCCATGCCATATTTCTGTTGGCAATAATGCTGACTAAGTCTACCATTCCCTTCAGAATGTGGACCATAATATCACTGCTGGTCATTGATTGAATTACAATGAAGAATTAAATTTGCCACTGTGAAATTTAGGTTGATAATCATTTTGAGCCAGCATCAGACAATATTTGGCCTCAGTCAAAATAGTCTATAGAATTTGGAAAATTTTTCATTCCACCTTGACAAGCAACTGGCACCATCAGCAACAAACAAGGAAGGTGGAAATAGTTTTGCATGGATTTGATAACAAATACTGGGCTCAACCTCTTACAAATGACCTTCCTGGAAGATTACATCATGGTTTCAAAAATAACCACCTTTTCCACAATATCTGCCTCTTAGAACTTTATTGTTAGTATGTATGCAACTTTTTGTCAGTTACTTTGAGGGGGTTGCAGAAAGGAAGATTGCTAATCCACAAAAGCAATTTGTCCTTGGGATTGTGCCCCTTTTGACTAATGCCATACATGGGAAAATCTTGCTTCCTTCAAATCACTTGAGCAATCACCTTTACAAATATTGCAGGACACTCTACTCTGATGATAACTGGTACATATCAAGCCCTCTTGCAGCAAGTTCATTCTGTTTGCATTGTTGGTTTATGTGACACAATGACTCTCACTCACAAGAATGGTTGTTGGATACAATGCTCCTTTGAACAAGCTTTCAAATGGTGCCCTTCATCAAGTCACTTGGGGGTGTTTTTACAAGGCTACAATGGAGAAAGTAACAAACAATGGAAAGGAGATTCGTCAAAAACAACTTCTTGGAAAAATAAGAAGCAGATCCAGTTTCATCAGATTAGTAAAGTTGAATGATCCAAATCTGTCAATGTTTGTCATCATGAGAAAGGGAATGACAACAAGTTGAAATTTCTTCAGCACAAGCTCAGGTAATTATAGTGAATCTATCACAGCTGACAATGATGATTGTGTTGGTGCCAAATATTTCACCACAACTCTAATTCACTGCTGATTATTGCACATTTTCTTACAGACCTTTGGCCACATTATTCATATTCTCTACATTGTTGTAAATTTTCTTGGTCAGAGTGTTGTTAAGAAACCTAGTTGGAAGCATTATGTTGGTCCTAATTATGGCTGTTGGAACTAATACCCATGGGTATGGTAACTTTACTCCTTTGCCCATACTTCCAGTAGTAGAAACATGTGCCACCAAGCCAACATACCCTGTGGCATATGTCTGTGCTTGGACACCTAGTGCTGCATCCATTGCCTGCTACTAACCAATGGCCCATAACTTAAGTTGAGACAATTAGTTAGGTTCACCATGGCCTAAGCACTGGTTTCAACATGGATTCTCAATATTTCAGGTTAAAATTGACATTTACTTGACTAAGTTGTACGTTACCATAGTATTACTGAATTTTACCATCTTTTTCCATAACTTATTCTAAATTTCCCTGTAATGCAAAATCACCTGGCATGGTAACCATTATTAGATGAGATTTTTAGGTACCTCATCAAATCTGAATGCTCAAAAAATGTTTTTACAATGGAAACAGTAACAAGTATGTAAATTTGTTTTGGACAAAAGACAAATGACAAAAGCAAGCACAACACAATCATAACAACAATGACAAAACAACAAATTCAACAATTACAACAAAAAACAACCACTTTGCATACACTATACACTTGCATACTATTGCCTTGACTTGGCTCATCTTGCCTTGCCTCTTCAAATCTCCCCACAACCCTTCTCCCCTCAGTTTCCCTACCTCCCCTTGGCTCCCCTTGCCTCCCAACAAAGACTTTGTTCGGCTTACTTCAGCTCAGAGCTGAGATTGCCTCCTCTTGGCTTGACACCACAATAGATTTTACTCAAATTTCCGCTTTGGCTGAGCTCTTTTATGGATTGGCTTGGATCAGCATGTCACGAATCCTATCCCCCTTAAATCCTCTTTGCTTGGCTTGGATCCCATTGACTTTAGTTCTGGATCCACTTGGCTTGACTTGATTTCTGCTCTGATTTGCCTGGTTTGGCACAACTATGGTTCCCCATGGGTTCATCTTACGTTTCAGCTTCAGTTTGGCTTGGATTCCCTTGGATTGGATTCGCTATGCCTAGTTTCAGAAATGTTCTTTTAGCTTGGCTTGTCTTCACTGATTCCACCAGGAACAGCTCTATATAAGGGCAAACATCAAGCAATCAGAAGTAAAGATATCAGATTGAAAAAATTAAATGAACTCTCATTGATTATGATACTTTGCTTTTACATCCCTCCATAGTGCGTATCATCAATTAAATCAATGTTTTTGAATGTTACTATTCTTATTACCCTGTTACATGTAACAATTGATATTCTCTAGGGAAAGGAAATTTACTTCCAAAAATAATACCAATTTTGAAATATAATATCATTGTTATATAGAATTTTTCACTCTTAAATGAATTCAAAGTACCTATGATCACTCATTGCTTAATTAGTTGAATTTAGTTTGTCACTGCAAATGTTACTGGGTAATAATAACTTGCTCTGAAAATTTTTGCAACTTTTTGGGGTAATACCTCCAATTTTCTGGTAATACCAAGTAATACTCAAGGTAATGGTAATTTTCCGTCATATTTGCATAAAAAAATGATAACCAACACCTTAGATAGTTGATAAACATTGAGAAGGAATGAATGATTTGAATAAGAACCAACCATTTTTTATCCATCAGAGAGCTATCCATCAGAGAGCTATGTGCCCTGCAACTACATCAAATGATCTTTTCCAAAAATGGTCGGTGTTATGGAATTCAATGTATGCTTTATCTGATAACAAATATTTGGCATTTTGATAGAGAAAAACTAATGACATATGGATACTGAGACATTCCAGTCAAAATTAGCTGTGAGGTGCCTGTCATATGAAACAACACAGGTGACACAAATAAAATCAATTTTACAGACCTTCTGAACATTTGGATGTCCTCATTGGTGAGAAACTTTTAATCAACAATTTTGGGGTGAGGGTGATAATATACACCAAAAATAAAATATCCAACCTAATTCAATATGGTTTGCCATCAATCACACTACCACAGCAACCAGATATGACCAACAAGAATTCCCATACCTTGGAAAGTTGTTGGAATTAGACCAAACTCCATTCATCATCGCAAGAGGATACATAATCTTGTTCTATTCAAATTCGGGGTTATGGGGGTGTCATGGAGTGTTTTTTTTCTTATATCAAGATGTGGATGAAAGTCTGAATACAGGATTAAGTAAACAGATTGAACTGAGTCGATTGTGTGTGTAATGATAGCTTACATTGCAAATATGATTGGATCATTGGTCATTTTGTTTGTGATAACATGGACTGCAGCCATCACTGCTGTGAGACAATTGTTCACCAAATTTTAATCTAGTACATCAGACCCAATTGCCCCAGCAACCCATCACTATCACCCCAAAGTCATTGAAATAATTGTTCTGCTAACCACAGAAGCATCAAATTGAAAAAACTCATACTTTGGAAAACCAATAATTCTCCTTGATCTCTTGTATGATCCATATTCTGCCAAGTTTGTCACAATGATTTGCTGTTTTATTATGAACAGTAGTAATGTGACAACTAAGATCTTAAAGAAACAGTTGCATAATCTGATGGGATGTATGTAACCATTCACAGAATTCATTACTCCTCCTGTAGAGATGTGATGTGCAAAGCAAAGACAAATTTGATGAATTTTCGATCAAAATTCATGTTGATCAATGTTTCATAGAAAGAGGAATATTGCATAAGTCTGATTCTGCATTACCTTACCTAAGGCACTGTGCAACTCATAGTCTGGCAAAGATGTTTTTCAGGGTCAAGGCTGTGTTTCTCATTGGCAATCAGTGCTACCTCTGCTCTGCTTAAATTTGTTCCAAGCATCTCAACATAGTTTCCATATGCATTGAACTTTTCTGCTGAATTCAGACATGCTGCTAGAACTGAGAGCTTGCTATCCCACACTAAGCAAACTTGCCAGGTCAAAACAACAGTAATTTTTTCATGTTTAAGACAGAGCAGTAAGAGCAGACCACTTAACAGATACAGACCAAGATGGACAAAACTACACTGCTTACAAGTAACCTGCTATCAACTCTCAACTCCACTAGCTGATAGGCTAGAGTTCCTTGCTTTCCAATCACCAGATCTATATATCTGAGTTTCAAAACACAATGGCCTGGCCCAAAGAACTTCAGGTAGATTGCAGGGAACATGTCCACTATTACCAGGGCTTCTGGCACAAGGCCTGCTGGTTGTTTACCAATGGTACCACATATGCAGAATATTGCCCTTTCACCTGCCACATCTGCTGAAAATAAAACAACAAGAGTTGGTAGATGAGGGCATACAAAAAGTCAACAGGAAAATGACAATGAAATCATTAGTACAGTGAGTATGGAGTAGAAACATAAGGTTTTGACTTCGGAACTGTCTTTAGTCTTAAGAGTGACCTTAAATTGGCACTGGAGGATCCTGCAGAATTATCAGGCTCAATGGCTCACATTTGAACTGATTTGTTGCATGGCAATGAATTCAAAAGGAGGTCCTACAGGGATGTTTATGCCCTCAATACAATCCATCAGAATATGGCCAAGACCAAGCACAACAAGATTTTTCTAACAAGCATATTCCTGTATCATTGTTTGTCTGAACAGCTCACTAATGCCATTTTCACAGAGGAAGGCCTTAATGACCCCCAAGTGTTTCTTCAATGAAAAAGAGTAGCTTACAGCTGCAATATGGAAGCCAACATCCCCAAAGCATGTAGGTGGAAGAACCTTATCCACTGGACCACTGGATCCTTTTGCTCCAATACCTCCATGAATATTTTTCTGACAATTGACAATTGTTGATTCTACAACTGTTCAATGAAATTGTGGTCAAGTTTACACAAGAGAATATGATGTTATGACACAAGCAATGATTTTTCATACAAAATTCACGAACTCTTGTGCAAAAAACTGTGATATGGAACACATGCAGAAGACAATGTTTTTAATATAATGAAAAATGGCGGCCAAACGACTTACTAACCATACACTTTTAATACATCAACAAGAAAAATGAATTATATTTTACTTTGGAGCAATTGAGTATGTATCTGTATGTATTAAAAGTTTCAGAATAATACCTAGATGATGTAGAATTAACAAAAGTGGGTTACAAGCAGTGACCAATATATTGTTCAACTATGCAATCCTTAGCACTATTGGTCTTTCTGTAGGGGCAAGTAATAATTACTTTTGTAATTGTTTCATTCATTGTCATACAGATTTGATCATAACTTTATTGATTTTTGGTGTGATAAAATGAAGTAAATCAATGATCTAGAAAACACTGAGCAATCCATGGCCCTTATACTTGAAGTAACTTTCCAAAGGGATCATCAAATGACTGTCATGACAAAATTATGTTGTGATTTATTGTTTTATGATATTTTATGCTGATTTCAACTTTCAAGTCCATGATAATTTTTGGCATCAATCAGTAACATCATGGAAAACTCCTAGTTCTCAGTGTCAGGAAATTGGATGCATTTTTTCATGTGAAGTGGATCTCCTTTTACTCAACCCATTTCTTTTGCATCACTAAGAACAGACTACCCACATTCTTCAGATCAATTCCAATACAATTTGCTAACATTAAGTCTAATATTTTCAAGATATGATCCTCAGAGTAACCATCATGGAAAGATTAGTTTGTGCTTATTTATTTCAACTATTCAGTTTGATACAGATACTTGTGCAAGTGTTACACCACCTTTTTTAAAAAAGGTTATTTTTGACCCTCTCTTTTAATTCCTCTCAAACTCATGAACTCGACAATAAGACTTGTTACGTACGCAGACAACTGCGTGGTACATTGGATTTGGCTCGAACGGTGGAAGCACACAGATCACCTAGGATCCCAGTGTGAAAGACACCTCCGACCGACGCACTTGCCTCGCCAATTCCACCATCTACGATTCCCACGTTCCATCCAGTAGGANCCAGTAGGATCCTCGGAAGATCGCATCGTGTAGCGCCTTAAGTGAATGGGAAGCGGATCATCAGCACAGACAGCAGGTCCCTCACAAAATTTCGATCGGGACAGATTCATATCAGATCATTAGATCTTGTCTAGTTTAGTAGCTTTTGTTTTTCTTGCTAACTACAACTACGAGCCCGTAAAACCCCAAGTGACCGCTTCCAATCCCTGGCCTCCGTCCCCGGATCTCCTCTCCGTCTTCTGTCTCCCCATCCACGACGTTCGCTACACCGTCCAGCGCAAACTCCAACCCCCTTTCCGTCACTTCGGCTCACCCGTTGGTCAGTTCCCACCCACCGCCACATCGGCGCAGCCCTCAAACCTCAGCAGACCCATCCCCCACCACGAGCCCCTCAGGAGCCCCATAAGGTACGTTCATCTCTCTTGCACAACCCCACCTTTCCCACCGACCAACCGATCCGCAGGCAATGCCTCACAACCACCTCCTTTGTCCAACAGACAACGACCCACTATGGCCATCCACAGGTAAATTACCTACAAGCCCAAACGACCATTCCGAAAAACAACCCACTGGGACCAACCTTACCTCTACCACGGTCTCCGAGCCCTCAGCGCCATCACCTTTCCCCAGCGCCTCACCACAAGGAACCTGAACGCTCTACAACTTGAGCGTCCAATTGGGCTCCAACACCACATTCATCACAACCGTTCCCTGTGCTCATCACACAGGACTCGACAGCACTGATACCGGCAGCTAAAAACCACAAGAACCGCGGAGCGAAACGATCACGAATAAGGCAACCACGGCAACCCCAACGCCCCACTCTCTCCCAGCATCAGCATTCTCAGACAACCAGCCAGCGCCACGACTCGCCGACGATACCCACGACCACTCACCCGCGGTCGCGACGATCCCTAATCCACCATCCCGGTAGCGTCATCCTGCCTCACACTTTCTGATCATAACCAGTTCCGAACAAGATCTCGGCAACAAGTATCGAGAACCGGAACGATTGCCAGTACCACATATCAGCAGCACCAAAACTTGCGCTACCACCTCTGCGTCTCCGCTCATTGTCACGATATCGACCCTCCCACAACTAGGACCACGTCTATTCGGCCACATCATTACAACAGCCGCAAGCCACTCCAGACCCGTCACCATGATGTACCCGGCTAATTTTGCTTTCCTCCGCAACAACAATGCAACCCTGCGATATCGATCCATGCCATCACCATTCATCGTCTCCAATGACGAACGCGCCTCCCATGACGACCCACTGGACGAGAGGGAGCACCAGCACATTTTCATGGTCAATGGCGAAAGCGCCCTCGTCTCGCTTCGCATGCCCGGCTCAAATAAGCAACACGCCTTCCAATACTTCCTCATTTCGGAACAACTAAGGAATTCCCGCACCCCAACCGGCCTGCCCATCCCACAAGACAAGCTCATCAAACT
>JALLPE010001239.1:0-12599 GCA_036940025.1 Conticribra weissflogii | reverse complement strand
AGTTGCCTTTTTCATCCAATGTGAGTTCGTTCAAGTTTGTAATCATTAGAAATAACAACAAATTAACATTTTGCAGTGGTCAATTTCTTAATATAATAAGTCCTAAACACTCCTAAATATACTAATGGTCTAGACTGAAATTTTGAAGGTGTCATAGACACTCAACACAACTCCACTAATAATCATTATCCATTCAAACCCCATTATACACAAACTTGACTCTTCATCACCAAAAATATCTGCTAGTGAAAAAGTTGTGGGCAACAAATTTAAATCATTTCTTTTTTGAAATCAAACTGTAAACTACTGGTCAACAAATAATAGTAGATTAAATACATTATAGTACTCAAAACAACATTATTAGCAAAAAAGCAAAAAGTATGCCTACATTAATGTGTATTAATCATGGTAACAACAATATAATACCAGGGCGGTATAATATGTGCCTAGATTATTACATACATGGTTTCAAAACCCATCAATTTATAAAATTTCATTTAAGAGTTCAAAAAGGGAAATAAGTAATTTGTTATCAATTTAAAATTAGTAGCTATATGAAAAAATAATTCTTGAATACAGAATTGAAAAATCTCAGCAAACAAAATACGAATAAAATATTTGCTAAAAATAAATCAAAAAGAATAGTAAGCTCTAATAAGTAAAATATCTCAACAAGTTTTCATAGACAATTTTAGCAACAGTGCAGAATTAATTTGAGTACCCACAAAAATGTAGACCAAATATGAACTATTTTCTTCAATGAACTAAATCATTGAACTCACTTCAAATGATAAAAAATTTGCTGATGAGTTTGAGAAAGTGAAATAAATTTTTATCAACAATTTAAAATTGGTAGCTAGTATAAAAATTACAGATTAAATCAAAATGTATAGAATTTTCAAAAAGTTTCATACATTTGTAATATCTGCATTAGCAGTCATACAGGCCATGCTCTAATCAGTGCAACATCTGGATATTGAGTATACAAAAACTATTTTAACAATTGAAATCACATGGTTTCAATTCAAACAAATACTGAAAATGAAACACAAACTTCTGTTTGAATGAAACAAACAATGATATCACAAATAATTCAATAAAAAATAAAAACTTTAGAAATAATACAGATCATACCCTTCTTTACGTCCCTCCTCCTACATAATAACCACAAATCAATCATAACAAGATGAATTGAGATTTGGGCATAAGCAAGATATGTTAAAATTCATAACAATTATGAATATGGGACACATTTTTCTCTACCATAAAAACAGTATCATTTCAATCAAAAAAGACAAAAATGATTGCTATGCTTGATTTACCGCATCCAAAATACATCAAAGAAGTTGTCAGATATAATTGACTTGACCCTGCAAGGGAATTTAAATTTGTTAGAAGTTGGAAGACATGAGGTGATATGGAAATAGAAACTAATACATGCATATCACTTTTTTATTATTTCTAATCAACACAGTGTTTCAGCAATCAATAGAGTCACATGTTCTCAAATAACAAAGACCAAAAAGAATGATGAGCTTGATTTTACCTCTACAAATGCAATGAAGAGATGGTCCACCACAAATGACTTCATCCTGCAGAAAGAGTTGCAAGAATAAGGTGACAAGAAAATACAAACTATTCTAAATGTTCCATTTTTCTTATTTGTAGGAGTCCAATGTCAGACATCATCAATCACTTATTTGGATGGATTACAATCCTTAAGTAACATGTGATTGATTGTATAAAAATTAAATTATTTAGTAGTTGGAAGAAATAATATGAAAAGAAAATCCACAGTTAATGTGTGCATACCATTTTTATAAACTCAGTTCACAAATATACTTGCCAATGCAGGAGTCTAATGGTTAATATTTTGAGGCACAAGCAGCAAAAACATTAATGGAATTTTCTTAGGATTGATGGGGCGCTAGTGGAGGATAAGGAGAAGAGATGAAATGAAAGAGATTTATTTCATCCATAATGCATATCTTTCCTTTACACCTCACTTTTATACAGAATACATGGTCTATAATTTAAAACAATGTAATACATAATAATTTATACAGGGAAAATGAAATAATCTCCAAAGGATCAATATAGAAAATTTGAATGAATTATTAGCTTTTTGAGGTTTCATGGGGGACTGATGATATGCAATTAGATGCAAGGATTTGCTGGGCAGTCATGTAACTGAGGAATAATGTCATGTCATTGAATTCTCTCCAAAGGCCTTTAGGCTCTGCCATCATCCCCAGGATATGCCTAGGATACGTTTGGGGCATTTCCAACTAAGGTATTCACAATCATTAATTCAGCTAAGATTGGATTGATAAGTTGCCTGTCATCAAGAATCAAATCAAATCATTCAGAATTGATTGCCAAGTCTGGAATGATATATGATATCATACCTTGCCACATCAAGAATTTAATCACATTGTTTCAGATTCATATCTCATCTCTGTCAGCACTGTTTAGAACTGATTCTAAAGCTCTTAGAAATGATTCTATGTTCCAAGAACACTATTCCTGATTTAAGAGATCATTACTGAAGTTTTAGAACTCTAGTCCTTATTCTAGAACCAGTTTCTTGGAATGCATAACCAAAATCTATCTTATTCTGTGCTGAATAATATTAATGACTTGACTATCTATTAGTCATATAATCCAAAATAGAAAACTGTTCTCATCTTTTTATCTTTTATTTCTTGTCAGCTTTTGAGCTACATCAAAACATTTTATTTGGAATATTACAAGAAAAAATAAGACTGAATGGATAAAAATAAAAATTATTCCAAACTTAAAAGTAAAAAATAGGAGAGGTTGCCTTGAAATATACACTTAATTACTAATCCCTGTTTCCCAGGGGAGTAGAATCATTAGTCTTTTTAGTGCACATACATTTATTCTCACAAGACTGACACCTAGTTCATCTACCACCTACCACCTAACATATTTTCCCACTGTGTTTATCAAGAGGTTAAGTCCCTGTAGTAAAATCAGCAAGGACCTGCAGGCTTTTAATTCCTTTTTAGGGAATGCAATAGGCCATATTCTGCTATACTAGGTTGTTGATTATTACTTTTTGGTAACCCCTAAATCATAATAAATCAATCATTATGCAGTAATTACCTTTATTTTCATTTTACCCAGTAATATTGACATTTTGCAATGACATTGAGATGGTAAGCTAAGAGAAAAATCCAAAAATTCTGGTAAAATTCTGGGTAATAATATCTAACATGTAACTCAAACCCAAGACTAGTACACATAAAAATACTGCAGAGGTCAATTATTGTGCACAACCCACCATGTTATTGAGTCATTTGATTGCACTTGCAATGATTAGGAGGATGTGATCTGTGAACTTATGTCCATTTGTAATTTTATCCTGTTAATTTGACTTACATAACTATTGAGTCAGTTGTCAACACTCAACCATTCTGTCACAAGTTGTCAGTGGTCAGTTGCAAGGTTGACCACACATCTATTTAATATCACTTTATTTTGTACCACCAAAAATAAAGCAAACAATATTCAAACACAGAATCATCATATCATTTGAAAATATAATTACTTGCATTCACAATTATCCTTTGTACTCAGGCCTAGTGCTACAAGGATTTCAAATCAATTGGACATTCAATGGCTTTACTCAACTAAATCTGAAATATCTCCAATCCAATTTTAATGCTGTTGGGATCATTGACTATTTGGTTCATCAAGAAAATAGTTTGAACATTGATTAGTTTTTTGAATAATGATCCATATTAATTCAGTTGGATGGAACACATCTCCATCCAGGAAAAAGTTCCATCAAAGAGTATTTGGCAACTACAATATGCCATGCATTGCCATGTACAAATCTGACACATTTAACATCACCAAATTTCTACATTTGAACATTGAATCACGCCTAAGACGTCCAGATCAAAGAAATGACTGAGCAAGGTGCCAGCATCCAACTACAAATATTGATATAATTGAAGTACATGGTATATATCATTTTCTACATAAGCATATACATTGAAATGCAGACATTTTTTTGCCATAGTATGGATAATATAAAATATTCAATCCCCTTTGAAGATCCAACATACTTTCAGCAGTAACAGATGCATCAAGTCATAGGTTCTAACCACATAGTAAATTTTCCAAAATAGGATTGTAAACACAAGGATCAACAAACTAACCACTGCATATCAAATTTGATATAACATAGTGCCATTACTTTCTAACCTGTGCACTAACAAGTCATTTATTCTCTGCACTTTCCAAATCTGTCATATTGATGCCTCAATAGCTGTCATGTTGACATTATAATTGGTCAAATTGATATCCAAATCTCCTACTTATACATTTGTTGTGCTTTGTTAAATCATTATCCACAGTTTGTAGGATCGTTTGACACGTTTAGTGCAGGGTTCATAGGAGACATCCTTTGTAGGGGAGACAAGTGCCCTCCAATTATGTTCATTGGGAAATTCTACCCAACATTACAACCAAAATAGGTGTAGCATCAAATGGTATGGATAATCTAAGATTTCTGACTTTGTCATGGCTGTGGTTCTGCTTACCTTTCTTGTGATGGAAGCAGGTCTACTCACCCCTTGCTACAAGGACATTGTGCTATTCCCTGATATCTAAAAGTCAGTGGAATTTACAGAGCACATGACCACAAAACACTGCATTACAGTGGGCTACCTCCACATGCACTTTAGTTATTGGATTTCACCAACAAAAAACCTGTTCACCAACTGTGTAATAAGTCACGTGAAGTGAATGCCATAGTGGATACATCATTACAATTCTTCAGTGCCTGCAAACCATGTTGCAGCAACATTGACCTTGACTTGAAACCATTGATCAACTCCCAGTTACCACTTTCCTTAAGACATCCTGAACACTTTCTAAATGTTCATGAGTTCTGCCTTACAGAACAAGTTTTCCACTATGTAATAGTATTAGCAACAATAAATTCCAGGCAAAGTTATTGGCAACTTTGTTTCTTTCATAACAAGTTTAAGTGGTCTTATCCCATACATACAAAATACCTCATACCTCACAAAGTCAAAAAATGTTAGTACATACCATATTTGGAGCACAAGTCAAAGCACACAGATTGGAAAGATTAAACATATGGCACTTGGAAACAGTTATTATGGTGTTCTCCATCCATGGTAAGATGACATCATTGTTGTTTGACAACAATCCTACCAAAGTATGTGGAAACAAGAATATCCCTATGAATGAATCTTTCATATGGTAAGACTAACCCTGGCAAAGAAATAAGTAGTTGATGCTGCCAACTGCCACCCCACAACCCTACATCAGATTGCAACAATAACCAAGGCAGGATCATCAGCAGCCTTGCAATAGAAAATGTCAGATTTGGTTTTCATCACGTTTTACTTTATGTTTCATGATATGATACACAACAAAGTCAAAACGTATCACCAACTAGACAGTCCAGTTTAAGGTGGAGGATGCTCGGTTCTTTAACACACTTATCCATGCTCAATGACTCTTATTCTAACAGAATCAGTAATATTTGACATAATTTGATAATGTTATCAGGAGATCATTGCTTGGATAGTCAGATATCATATTGCGATATGGTTTAACTTATGATTTCAAGACTACGATAGAATTTAACAGTTCGGTACAGCTACCTGAAACACTTTCTCTTGACGCCGTTTTCTAAGATCTGTTCGATGCATTTTCTCAATCCCAAAATCCTTTCATTCACAGCTAACCAAAATTTGTAGATTCAGGTGATGTTGTTTGCAAACTTCAAGGTTTACTCCAAAGTAATCCAATTTTGCCGTGTTTCACTATGTATTATCTTCTCTCTACACCAGCACTTTCGATGGCTTTGAAAACTTCTGCAACACTTGGCATTTTCCCGGTCTCTAACTTGGAATATATCTGAAAAAAAATATTATTAATAAGTGAAAGTAAAAAAGACACAATCGCCTGATGAGCAGCAAACTCACCAATTTACCATCCAAAAATATTTCGAAAGCTAAGGTTGAAAAAATTGAAGATAAGATTAGTATGAAAAAATAGTTGAAACACAACAAAATCAGAAATCTCACCCCCAGAATTTATATAGGATTGTACAAACGAAGGAATGACTAAAAAAAGCATAATCATTGCTAATACAGGATTTTCCTTCACTGTATAATAAAATTGCGGAGGCCCTCTACTGAATCCAGGAACGAATGTCCACAACGAGTCCCCCATCATAAACAACAACATAACAAACAATTGCACCGCAGATATAACACTTGATGCGGTTTTTGCCCAATCCGGAGGCGGGTAGTTCTCTCCGTCAATGCTCTCCCACTGCCCCGGGAATTCATTCAGAATAAATTCTCGGAGGCGGAGGAAGTTTGCCTTCATGCCTCAGGAAGTGCAGAATTGGACGAATACTTTATGGAGGTTTGCCGAGTCGACATGAGGGACCTGGAACAAAGAGGAGTGAGTAGCAACAAGACAGGAAATAAAATATACATATTAATTGCGTGGTCAAAATGATGACATATTTTGAAATAATAATATGCCGTATCCAGGGCGGGTGAAGGCTGCCGCCTGACTCCCCCCCCCATCAACAAAAATACTCACAGCTGACGATATACCGATGAACACGGTAAAGATCAGTGTTCCGAGGAGAAGTGAGCGACGGATTGTCATGGATGGTGTTGTTATTTTGGGCTCCTAGTGTTGACGTGAATATATTTTTTTAAAAAGTCCTTATGATTTTGCTCTTCATTCTCGGGGGTTGATTTTGCTCTAACAGCTCAGATCGATGTAAGAAAAATTGTAGAGTTCGTATTTAGTAAACAGTAGAGTTCGTATGTAGTAAATAGTACGGTATGAAACAGTCGCCATACAACGAACACACTGTGACAAACAGGTACAATACAAACTTCGCATTGTACCCAAAATGATGAAAATTCCGTCACCATGGGGTCTTGTCGTCATCTCTTTGAGATGCGCGCTTCATCTCATGTTTGAGGTACCTGGTATGGTATTACGAATCGAGTTTGAGTAATTGGAGTAAATGATATCTTCATATCTGGGATTTCTGCCTTCAGTTATAGCGGGATGCAACCAATCATTTTAGAACCAATGTGGACCCTATTGACAATTCTCGCTACATTGCCGTCGAGCCCTCGAATCTTGGCTTTTTCCTATCCCTCAACCCCTCTCCATCCACCTAAACAAAGAAGACCAAGCCTTCAGTCTTCGGAAGGTATTCGAACCCTGAAAATGAACAAGCTGCTGCAACATATGATGAGTCAAAGTGGTTTAAATGGGTTGCTACTTGACAATTTTTCTGAATTGACTGTGGTCGAACTCAAGGAGAGATTGAGGGGGTTAAACCTTCCAGTGAGTGGGCGAAAAATTGAATTGGTTGAACGATTGAATGATCATTATTTCGTCACTGCCAGCATAGATTCTATTGCAGATGACGAACCCGAGGGAATTTCATCTGAAAAATCCAAGTATGACGAATACTTACGCGATCTTACTGTAGCAGAGCTGAAAGAACGCCTGAAAAGGCTTGGTCTTCCTGTGCGAGGTCGCAAGGCGGATCTAATTTCAAGATTGGAAGATTATTCTGCAAATGATTGCTCTAATGAAAGTGAACCTGAGGATGACATGGGATCGAAAAAAAATGAAGACGAATCGATTCGTGACGCTACTGATTTAGACATGAAAACTCATGACGACGAATTATTTGACGGCGACTTCATCATTTTTGAAGACTCTGCGATAATCAAATCACCCGAAAATGCTGTTCAAAGACGAGTTCGGAGAAAGAAATACTACAAAACGCAAGAAGTTCGTGAGTTAGTTCGGGCCAAAGATCCAAGCGCTGTGCAGAAAGCAGAAGAAATGATTGCAAAGTTGGAATACCTTGCTGCGAAAGAGGGCAACGAAGATTATCTTCCTGGTCCAGAACAATACACAGCTTTGCTTGATGCTTATGCAAACAGCGGATCTTCCGACGCACCAGAAAGGGCGGAGAAAACCATAGCTCGCATCATGGAAGCAAATGAAAAATCAAACAGAACTCTTGTTACACCTACGGCATCGATGTGCGATAGCATCATGAAAGCATACGCAAATTTGGGGACTACAGAGGCAGCAGAACAAGCGACCGCAATTTTAAATCGCATGGAGTACTTAAGGAAGCACAATCCTCAATCAAACTGTAAGCCCTCTGTGTACTCTTACGGTGTTGCTATATCGGCATGGACTCGTGTTGGTAGTCACGAAGCAGCTGAAAATGCAGAAGCAATTTTAGATCGTTTGTTTGTGGCATATGATGATATGTTGAATAGAGGAGAAACTGGTGGCTATGTTCAAGAGTTGAAGCCAAACTCGATCGTTTTCAACAGTGTCATAGATGCTTGGTAAGCAAAATCTTTGAGTTTGTTTTCTTGTTGATTAATTTTTATGATTTCACTCTGTGCAATTGGCTTCAGGGCAAGGAGTGGGAGTCTATTGGCAGGGGAAAAAGCCGAAGCACTCCTTCAAAGGATGAAAGAGTTGTCAATGTTACCCGAGTATGATGTTCGACCAGATACTATTTCTTTTAATACCTGTATAAAAGGTGAGTGAACACCTTAGAGGTTTAATTTCTAATTATATTATATTCTCAATCAAACTTGTTGCATGGTTCAGCATGGTGCAATAGTAAAAGTTCCAATTCAGCGATCAAAGCAGGAGAAATTTTGTCATTACTTGAGACACACCCTAAGTATGCAAAGAGAGACATCATGGTTACTGTTCGTCCAACAAAGCTATCGTACAACACCGTGATCAATGCATATGCCAAAAGTATGGAACCGGACGCGGCTATTCAAGCCCAAGATATATTAATGAGAATGATAAAATCCTTCAAAACAGATGTATTTTCAACGATCAAACCTGATGTTGTCACTTTCAGCAGTGTCTTAAACACGCTAGCAAAAAGCAAAACAGTGCCATCTAAAGGTACGAATAATATGCCAGTACCACGTCACGATGTGTCAGCTTACTCCAATTTTTACTGTCTTTCTCTCAAATCAATTAGCATACAAGTGTTTGTCCATATTGAAGTCTATGATTGAACTCCATAAAGTCGACAGAACGTTCGAAACTCAGCCAAACATCATATGCTACAACACAGTACTCAACGCTTGCGCCTTTTCGGCAAATAGAGGTTATGACGAAAAGCGAGAAGCGCTTTCAGTGGCTGTGGAGACATTCAATCAACTGCGTGAGGGACGACATGCATCACCGGATGCGGTCTCTTACGGAAACATGTTGAAATGTTGTGCCAACTTAATGCCTCTAGGGAACAGTAGGACTTCTATGGCTTCAAAGATCTTCTCGTCTTGCGTGGAAGAAGGATTGGTTGGAGGAATGGTGTTGGATGAGGCGCGACGATCGATGCCACCAGATATATTTTTGAAATTACTTGCTAAATGTGGGTTTGATAAACCCATGCGCAAACGCGAGCTTCCGAGTTCAATACAGTTGCGGGACCTTCCACGGAAATGGACAATGAATGTCAAAGGCTCCGACATGGCGTCGCGACAAAGAGCCAGCTTCATGAAACCTAAGAAAAAGCAGCAAACTAAACGCAACAGGACGGAGCGAAGGCCGACAGTGCCTGTCCGAACTAGGCAAATTGTTGAAACCGCCTGGATATCCGATAAAAACGTTTGATTCATCATTGATTGATTATTTTAATTTATTACGCCATTGCTACTGTTGATAAATTCCTAGTTAGTCTTGATGCTTTGCGTAGCCATATACAATACTGGTGGCTCAATGTCCCGTGTATTGCATCAACAAAGCCATTACTTTGCTTACATCTTCCTTCGGCAACTTCATACCAGAAGCAATATCCCCGGAGACATCAAGAAATGGGCTCACAAATGCGTCACAATCCAAATTCACGTTCTCACAGCCATCAGCAAATGTCAGTGTTTCGAAATTTACTCCAAGCTGCTGAGCAAATTGCTCCGCCGAGCGAATTGTTCCCAAGCCCCTTCCCTTTCCACGAATTTGATCGCGAACAACGGATATTGCACCTTTCTTCCCGAGAGCTAAATTCCGAAGGTGGGTAGAGCCCAATTCTTCTTCCTTTCGTAATGGATTGCGCTTCCACAAATGATAGCACACTGATTCAGGAGGAGCGAAAAGGTCGTAGCCATGAGTGAAGAGTCTCACTGCCATTGAAATCTCTTCTCCGAAGAAAAGCCCGTGAAGTTTACGATCATACGGGCAAACATCCAAGAGTGAGGAGTGAAAAAAGTTGAATCCTCCTGCATAGAGAAGGCAGGGAATATTGTCGTTGTAGTGTTCTCCAAATGAATCGGATTTAGTGTATTCCTTACGGAGGAGCCGACCTTTCTGCCTCAGCAGGCCATCCTCCCCGAATTTCCACGGAACAAGGATAGTTCCTCTAGTTTCAGCATCCTGACCTGGTCCACACGGCAGTTCGTACCCCGGAGGATAAGCAGTGAGCACTGCCTTTCCATTCTCGCTCGACGAACCGCATTTATTGAGTTGCGCAATGAGGT
Organism: Conticribra weissflogii; assembly: GCA_036940025.1. Taxonomy (NCBI): domain Eukaryota; phylum Bacillariophyta; class Thalassiosirophyceae; order Thalassiosirales; family Thalassiosiraceae; genus Conticribra; species Conticribra weissflogii. Next base: position 2,016 of record JALLPE010001239.1, on the reverse strand, counting down.
ATTCGTCCCAGTTCGGGCGAAAACGCATGTGGGAATCTATCTGCAGGACGTATTCTTCGCCACGATGCAGAGTTTGCGCCAGGTAACGAGCGTAGCATGGTCCTGTATTACGTTAAACGATTGCCGTAAGACAGCAAAAAAAATATATTTTGAAAGTGAAAACTTCCAGTTGAAAATTCGCACAAATGAAAATAAAAATTGATTCAACAGGATCACAAACCTGTAGCTTGCGTGTAATCCAAAATGATCGAACGCAGATTTTTCGTGTTTTCCCAATGAGAAGATTTATCAAATGACGTCACGACGTCTTCTCCGCTTGTAAGCGTTTTCATTTCTTGTTGTGACTTAGTATCCACTTGCCAAACAACACCGATGTAAATTCTACCAGGGTATCGCGCCGTCTGGATCAGTGAATGTATCGTTGGCCAAGTTTCTCTATCTCTATATGAAGGAATTGCAACAAACACAGTCTTTTCACTAAAATTGTTGCTTGAAACTACCAACGGTGGCGGAGAACTGGAGGCTTCATCTGGGGCATCCTTTTGATCAGTAAATGTTTGATTTGTAATAAAATCAGTAAAGTTAATTGCCGTAGCGTCACTCTGAGATGAAAATACTTTGCCATAGAGCCACACAGTCACTGCCATTCGATCTCTTCGAAAACTTGGCATGACCTGATGCTCTATTAAATCGGAACGAAACACGACCATTCGATCAGAGTAGGGAATCACATCAAAAAAATTTTCGCTACCACTTTCTTTGACCAGTGCTTCAGCATCAGAATTTGAATCGTCTCTCATCGAAAAGAGCCTCAAAGCCCCGCCGTCTGAATTAGCATCCCAATCAGAAGGCGTTAAATAGTAGACAAAAGTTAAAATCCTCTCCATTCCTCCCTTTTCATTGTGAGTTGGATCGCTACGACACGACTTTCCTCGATCGCAATGACGAGGATAACCTGCACTTCCATCTCCAGGAAATTTCGCCACTTGAACAGATGTCAACGAAGTATCAAATATGAAAGATGTTGAAGAGTATTCCTCAATATCATATTTTACATGGCCTTCGCCATATCTTTTGCGAATCCCATTTTTCATGCCAAGCCTCTGAATTGCAGTATTTTCGATGGTACTGATGAAATGATGTAGCACGGGATATCTCTGAGAAAATTTTAATGCATCTGCCCTATCCTTCCGAGGAATAAACACAGACTCATCTCCTCTCACACCGGTTGAACCCCGATTTGATCGAGAGGCGTCTATATTACCAGAACCGTTATTTTCTAGAAAATCATTTACACCCCTGCTCAAAATGCTGGACAAATCCACGTCCATTTTGGTACGAGCTGGATTTAATTTCCCCTTTCCTCCATTTATAGCATTGTCGACCCATCCATGAGATTGCAATTCTTTGAATAACGCGGAAGGGAATTCATATCCAAAGGCATGGTCTATGATATCATATCCTCCAAGACCTCTGCAAATGGCGGTGCCTTTGAGGATTTGGCCAGATGGTTTGCCTGATGACGGAGCTATGTAATCATCTATTTGTCTCGATGGCAACGTTAGAAACACATGGCTCAAGAGAAGGTCGGTATTGGGAGACCATCCTGGAATTGTCGATGTGGCCATTTTGGCGCGTCGAAAGTAGATAAATAGCTGATTATTGACTAGAGAATCTATACCACGATGAATCGAGATTCTAGAAAAATTATGGCCCATCTATCCTATTTGGAGTGATTTGACACCTCGGAGAGGCATCATCGCCACTGCTACGTTCTCCGCAGCTGCCCCAATCTTCTGGTCTGACCTATATGATCTTTTGAAATCGCTTGATGTCTTTTTGAGTGTACGAATGAGTGTGGAATCACATCATGTCTAAGGAACTATCGATCACCGATGTAGCCGCACAACTGTGCGAACGAATAGAGCGTTTCACGCCCACAGGGATAGGATGACGACCTCAGGCGGAAGCCAATCGGAGATGGCTTTTCCCCAGGCGATGTTCTGGAAGAGGGGA
>JALLPE010001238.1:0-12599 GCA_036940025.1 Conticribra weissflogii | reverse complement strand
GGAGAGCTGAAATTGCAGTGATATCACGATTGCAAGCAGTAATAATAGAGGCTATATACTATGCTAAGCTATGTACACGATCCAATCAAAAATCACAAGGACAATAATACACTCCAAACAAGTCCGTCCGATGTCCGGCAGGGTCGATCAATCGAAGGACTCCTTCTCGGAAGAATGCCACACCAGACTCCTCTGAAAGGACACTTCCTCCTCCATCATGATCTGATGAAGGCTCTTTCGCAAACAAGCGCTCTCTTGAGGGTGAGACGACGAGCCGGACGTTCTGCCGAAGCGTCCTCGATGGATGTCATCGTCGCAGTCGTAATCGTCGTAGTCGCAGTCAAAGTCGCAGTCGTAATCATCGTCGTCGTCATCCAGGATGCGGTAAAAGACGTCGTCGCTGGCATCGCGCGGACAGAGGGAACCATCGCCGTCGCCGTTGTCGTCCTCGCAGTGACGACCGCGGCTCTCGGTGGTCTGCTCGATCTCGTCCCAGTCGGAGATGATCCACGACTGCTTCCGGGACTGCTGCGACGACTTGCGCTCGAAGCAGGGGTGGTACTGCTGCTGCTGCTGCTGCTGCTGCGGGCCGGTGCGCTTGGAGGTCGACCCCGCCAAGGACGCCTCGGACATGCCGTCGACGTCGACGTCGTTGCCGCTGCCGTGGCTCACGGCGTGGGGGCCGTCGAGGAAGAGGGCGTCGAAGACGGAGTCGGAGCGACCGTGGCTGTGGCCGTGGCTTCGCTCGTGGGACGAGGAGTCGACGACGAGGGAGACGTCGTCGCAGTCGTCTTCGCAGTCGTCTTGGTCTTGGTGGTCATTGCGCAAGAGCGACGGACGAGCGGCGCCTCGTTCGAGCGAGCCGGCGGCGTCGCCGAGGGAAATTCGTCGGGCCGGGGAGGCGGGATCTCCTCGACCTTGCGTCACGGCGGAGAGGCGGCGGGTGGGGATGGCGGGTGCGCTTGCCATGGGGACGGTGAGGCGGCGGGGAGGATGGTTGGTCGACGTGTGGTTGTGGTTGTTGTTGATGTTGTTGATGTTGTTGATGTTTTTGTTGTGGCTGTGCACGTTGTCGTGGCCGTTGTCGTGGCCGTGTGCGACGAGGTAGTGGGGGGAAGGGCGGTGAAGGGAGGGGGGGTGCATCATCGTGGACAGGATCATGGAGATGTTTCTCGATTAAAATTTGTATTTCCGATGGGATATTCCTGGATAGATTGGTTAAAAAAAAATTGATACTGTAAATATGGCTCTGAATTTTTTGAAAAATTGTGAGAAGAAGGCTGGCGGCGATGAAAATGATTTGACGATCGAGAGTGTGACATAGTATTTTACATTACGTACCCTATACTAAAAAAAAATGCGACGCAACGAATCAAGTAGAATTGTCGCCCACATTGTACAATACACGAATTATACCGTATTAAGTTGTGGCAATTTCAAACACATGCATCATCAGCAAGCAGAGCAAGCAGGATGGAATCACAGCACAAGACAAAATTAAAACACGCCAAAATCGAGTTTCAAATGTGTAGAGAGATAACACAAGGAAGCAGGCGGACGTGGACTTGTTTCGGTATGGGCAATATGTCTTGTCATTGATTACACAAACAAGGACCGACGTGGCGTATAAAACCATTTTTTGTAGTCGAATCTATCCCGAGAATTCGTTGGATGATGATGGAAAAGATCTCCATACAGCGATATTTGTAAGGAATGTATCTAATATTATAATATTTTATATTATATTTACCAGACACACGAACACCTCTCAACATCGCGTCCAAGAGCAACGACCGTTGTCGAAACAGACGCGGTCAACAACGAAACAGGGAATTCGAGAACAACGAACAGAATTCTGATGGGCAAGACTGCTTAGAAACGATATTGCCCCCAAAGAAGAAGCAAAGTTAGGAAGTTGTGACGTCTCTACCCATTTGGAGCGTGTTCGGGTACCGGATTCTCGGACAGTCATTCGATTATCCTTTTACATTTCTACTGCTACCTTATATGTGTTATAGCCTATTTCACGGAGCGGATGACAAAAAATGATGATTATTCGCTCTCCTACAGTGAGAACGAAGAATAAAAGGCTGGTGCAAATGAGAACACGTGGAATAAGGGGTGGTGCAAGGAATGCCAGTGCCGGTCATATCTTGGTTATGATGAAACGTGTCACAATCGTGTGAAGGATGGCAACAACATCGGTGCAATATCGACGTAATCACGTCACACATTTTATTATTACGCACGTAGATGAAATCTGAAACGATAGGCCATTCCTCGGAAATTATGTTGCGATGATACATGTCATATTCTGTATAGCCCTTCAGGTTTTCCTACCAAGGTAGAACTCAAACTAAGTTTGTACCACGTAACTGCTGTTACCAGACGGCCATCCCGGAATAAATGTAACATTGCAGCCTCTATCGTGTGAAGGATTCAAGGACTTTGCAAAATGACCCATCAAATTCAAATTGACTCTCCACTGGACATAACGACAAAACAGAATACGAGAACACCGACATGGGGTACTACGAACCTAAATTAAAGAATGTCCCAAGTCGAGAGAACCCTTGGACATTGAGTCCGATAGGAGTTTTGCTCTTTCACTGGCCACATAAAAAAAGAGAGAAATGTATTAATTTTTCAAGTAAAAAAGCACGATAAAATCCTGCAAATGATGGAAATCGATAGCATAATTTTATTTGGTAAGCCTGTGGAACAATTGTTCGCATGATGGAAGGAAGGTTCGTATGATCGGGTACCTTTTTAGGATAACGGGTACTATGTTCAAACATAAAATATATTTACTGAGGACCTCAGACAATCCATGGAAACGAAGATATTGAAACTACTATACAAAAGCGCCAATAGAGGATATATAATGTCGCCAAAACAATACTACTATATTTATAAAAATTTCGGATCTTACACACCACAAAATTGTATTCAAATACACATTTCAGCGGTCATCTAAGCGGTCATAGAAGACACTTGAACAAAAATTTGGAGCTACGTTCAGTCAATAACATATTTTTGATGATTCTGATGTATGATAAGTAGTAGTTTGATATGCATTTCACGGACAAGTTATACTGATTCCATTTATCTCTTACACAAGGTACCTAATGCGAGGTCTGCACCTCTCACTTTTTAGGCTCTTTCCCTACAAATAATCACCTAAGTTTGATCTCTCCTGCTGCCGCATCCGTCGAAAACTCCACATGTTTGATACAAGTTATCCAAAACACATCCTCTGAAGTAGAGTGTTTCAGATTTTTTAAAAAATGTCATCCTTTCTAGCAGAGGAGTTTGATTTTCACAATTCTGGGAAAAACTTTAATATAAACAACAAATCATCTACATGAACCCATAGAAATAAATGAAGCAAAATAAATGGTCAAAAAAGGAAATAATTTTTTTTAATTAATTTGACATCAGGTTCAACAACATTTAATGCTGCCCAAAGAGAGAAGCTAATGAAAAATTGTACATACTCAAACCCTGAGTACACATTATATTCATTGCATGACCCTACACCCCTCCCCAAAAACTTAATTTGTGCCAACAAAACTTGCAATGAAAAACCTAGTATCAATATTTGCATTGCCATCATGGTGTTATTGAGTCTGACAATGTCCTGCAATGGATCCTTTGAGTTCATCCACAGACATGACACTGTCCAATTGAGAAGATGCTTCATATCTAACATCATTGCCATTGTTATCATTCACTGTTAATGCAAACATTCACACCATTGAATAGGCCAATGGATGCCTCCATAAAAGGAAACAGACCCTGATATTTTTAAATGAGAGAAATTAATGGAAATTTGAAATGACAAGACAAATGCTTTTTCCAATGACACCAAAAAAGACTTTCCTTTCATTCCATCAAAAATTTCCATATTGAAGCACAAATTAGTTGAAATCATCAATCCAAATTCAATGAAGGGCAATAAATTGCAACAAACCATAACACTTTGAGACACTGTCATGTTAATCTTGGTGTAGTTGAAATTTTCATCTTTTTGTACTAGATCTATTTCATCACTTATTGGGGGATTGTGATAGTGTTGATTTTCATTTATCACAAAATGATTATTTGTAAATACATAATTTGGTGTCAAGACATGTTTATCAGTGGTCATCAACTTTCAGGTTATGGTTTTGATGATTATCAAAACGATTTGTCTTCTGAAGGCAAAATCATTCTCGATGATGAATTTTCACTTTTTGGAGACATTTTTCGAAAGAGATCGTCTTGAAGCGGACGAGATTTTTTTGGGAATATGGGGTTAAGCAGGGTGTTCTCCATATTGCTGGCTTCCCCGTGAGTACGATGCTTGTCCACGATCGAAATAAGAGTCAGAGCGGTATTATTTTTTGAATATATATTATATCTGTTACAACATGACACTGTAATGGTAAGTGATGCAGCGGCCAGATTGAAAAATTATATTGAGATGATGGCAAACGTAATAATGCCTCATTTGTTGACGATCAACCTGATATTCTCTAAACCCTCGGAAATAATTAATTACGATTGCAACTTATTGTTCCCTCCCTTGTTACAGAACTATGCCTCTTTCAATCCCACCCGAGCTAAAGAAAATTGGGGTCTTCATCAAACGCGCTGAAGAACTCGACCGCGATAAATCTTCACCAGAATCACGTGTCGTGGCTTTCAACTGTCGTCAATATGCCGTCCTCCAAGGAATACCTCTGATGAAAAACAGCGCCGCCTCAAAAACGTGCTTGAGCGAGATTTTAAGTCAATTGGAAAAGGAGAAACCGGCCATGGGGACATTTTCTACCACCGAACATTGGAGTATTTGTCGAAAAGTTGCCGATCGAGTGTTTAATAAGGCAGACGAAGAGGATCGGGCGGGATTGGCAAACAAGGGGACTGCAAAAACCTTTTATGCGGCTGGGACGTTTTACGAAATTTTGCAACAATTCTACGACAAAAGTGACGCCGAAAACAAGGACGCGGACCAGACGTGGGAGCAGCGAGACGAGGAAGAGCAGAGACGATTATATTGTAAATGGAAAGCGACAGAAATTCTGAATGCAATCAAAGAGGGGAGGGAACCGACACCTGGGGGATACGAGAAAAAGGAGGCCAACGCGGGAGAGGCGAAAGTTGAAGAGGATGTCCCCATGTCTATAGCCGAAGAAAATGATGAGAAGTCCTCTCAAAGAAATGTGGGATTTGCTCCAACTTCGTCAATTCCGGCTTCAGACTTGTTTTCCCCGCTTCCCGCGACTGATCTAGAAAATGAAGAGAGTAAAAATGGAGTAGGCTTAGCGAATAATGTCTCACCACCTTCATACAGTGGGATTGAAATAAATCTCATTGGTGAACCGGAACCTTCTGCAATCACACAGCCTTTTGTTGAAGATGTGGAAGATGAATCAGCTGATGACGATATATTTGTTCCAGGTCCTTCGAATGTAGCTGCCGCACAAAATAAAAATTCTCGAAGGAAGGACATCGATCATCCTCCTCCTCCCTATTCAGAGCATAAAACAACCTCTGAATCAAGCACTCGCTCAACTAGCAAATCTCCCCAACCCCCTCCAGCACTTGCTGCAAATGGAAATGTATCACAATCTACTTCCAGAGCTAGTGGAGTTATTTCATCTCTTTTTGGAAAATCTTCAGGAGGTAAATTGTCAAAGGAAAAAATGTGCGATGCCGTTGAACTGACCAAATTTGCATTGGCAGCTTTGCAAAAGGGAGATGGAGAACTAGGAAGAGAGAGATTGCAACAAGCATTAGATGTGTTGAAATGATGAAAAGTCTTGCCTAGAGGCTGTGGCCAAATTACACGACATTCCGAAAGACATTTTGCCCCGTCATATTTACTAATTTTTATCTTTCAAGTAGGAAAAGACGATAAAAATGAACATGATGAGTTTACGCAGGAGCCGTAACCAGATTTGTAGAATGTCTTTCATAATGCAAAAATGTTGCTGATATGCAAGGAGGACATTTCAACCGAACGAGGCGAAACCATTTGAAAACTATTGGTAGCATCAGTAATAATTAATTATAGTGTAACAATGTAATACTGTATGAAACTCGCGACGATGCAAATGAACGAGGCGAAACTTTTTGAGAAAACACTGACAGAATCAGTAATTATGCATTCTATTGATACAAATGATATGGAACAGTCAGGAGATCACCTTTTGTGACGAAAATTAAACAACAGAACTCCCTCTCTGGACAGATCGCACACATGGCAAGGGTGCACCCAAATTGGTGAAGCCAGTGTCTCCCACAACTCAAGTAGCTCACGGATCAAGAATTGAACACGAAAGAAACTCCAAAAACTTTCTCAATTTTTCTTTTTCCCAATCAAACAAAATGTCAAACGCAAGTTCATGCTTTCCAGCCACATTGCATTCCTTTAACACATGGACCTCTTTGCAACGGAAAGAATCATTTGAAACAGCATCACATCTCCATCCGCCTTTTGCGTCTTTTGCGTGATCCCCAAAAGCTTGTTTGCAATTCAAGCATTTTTCGCAATTGGAATGAGTTCCGTATGGGCACGTGCAATCTTTCTCTTCCACATCCGATGCTTTCGGGTTTTTCAACTTCTTTCCAAATATTGTTTCCAGAAATTGGGTGATTTCGTGTGCCTCTTCAAGCCATTTGAGTACATCGTTCAGACACATTTGTACGTCCATGAGGTGTGTCTTCAGCTTGGCAAGAAATGGAGATAAAACATCGTCGTGAAGAATCAATGAACTGTTGAAGAATGAATCATAGTCAATGAATTTGGACGCATGGCCAGATTTATATTTCGGCTTCAGTATGTCGCATGGATTGAGTTCAGAGGGTAGACATGAAAGGGGTTCGGTGTAAAAACTCCTTTCCCTTTGTTCGGTGACAGTTACAAACTTGAAAAATTTCCCCACTTGGCAGGTCTGTACTGCTTCAAATCCATACCGCACAAAAGTCGTGCGTGGATCATAATTTTCGTCACTTCCTACTTCTTGTTCCTTACATTTCACCGAACCAATACATCGATCAAAGATTTCCCTGTTCTTCGCCAAGATGGACTCGATTTCACGGATGTTTTGTTCAATGTCATGAGTTTCCGGACCCATGAGTTGTTCTTTGGCACCAGCCCTCACAAGGGAAATGCGTTCCATAGGCTCTAAAAGCCCTGATCCTTTCGGGTTCGCTTCGATGACATCTGCACTTTCTAATTCCAATGGTTCCGTGGAGGCCGTTCCTTGAGATCCATCCTCGTCTGTGCTCGAAAGTTTTTTTCGTATCATTTTGACCCTGTCGTCCTCGGTGTACATCCGAATAGATGGTGCCAGTATCAAAAATCTCATAAATTTAGTCGTCTTGGTAATAATATTTATATATTAATGTTGTGTGCTGTGATGCATCGGCGCCCATTCTTTCACACATTTTTTTTTTAATATGGATGAATGGGCGAACGGAGATTTTAATGGTTGAGATGTTAGGGCTTGTTAATTAAAATAATAGTTTTATCGTACAGTTTGTGCGTTCAGTAGTACTACGCACCATATCTTTTTTTTGAAATAAATATTGAAGTACTACTGTGGACTTTTGTAGTAAGGCAAATATCTCGGGCTGTGGAAAAGATGCATCAATTGGTGATAAACAGGGCCATATCCGTCCATTCTGGGCTGTATCCTTTCTGCCTTCTCTATCGTATCCACGAGTGACTGTTTATGATGTTTCAAGAGTCACTTTGTATTGTAAGTACAATACCATACGATAGTGTTGAAAATATTTTTTCACGAGTTACTTCAATAAAACAACAAATAATATATATTAGGACGACCACATACATCATATGAATTAGGAAATTACGTATAGATGGATACACAGTTGTGATCGATCCTTTGGCAAGAGAAGAAAAGTTATATCCAGCTTTCTCTCCACAGAGGATGATGATTATACCATGGCGGCGGCAAGCTCAAAATACGTAGCCCAAATAATCGTCGCGCCGTCCAAAACCTCAGTTGGCGAGGTGCTGTCCTTCCCCATCGTGAAATCCTGCCAATCGGCTCTCGAATCTCGCGATGCATTCACCATCGCCTTGAGCGGAGGCTCCCTACCGTCGTTCTTGCAGTCATTGCCAAAATCTTTTGAGTCTGCTGGAGTCGATCCACAATGGGAAAAGTGGCACGTTTTACTGGCAGACGAACGATGCGTGGAATCTACTCACGAGGATTCCAATTTGGGATCAATTCAAAAGAATTTCACGAGTCATGTTCCAATACCAGCGAATCATGTGCATGGGATCGACGAGTCATTGCTAGGTGAATCTTCTTCGGCAGTTGCTCAATCGTACGAGGATGAAGTTGTGAAGACTCTTTTAGAAAAGTCAGGGGGGATGTTGGATTGTGTTGTTCTCGTAAGTTTGTTATTGGTGACATGAATTGATTAATTAGTTTTTTTCGTTTGCTTTCTTTCCCCAGAAATCGCAATTTTTTTCGTCCTTCAATCCAATTGAAATTTATTTTTTCTTATTGAGAATTAAGTGCTAACTGCAAAAATTATTTTTGCCGCTGTAATGCAAACTTAAAAGGGTTTTGGACCTGATGGCCACACATGTTCCTTATTCCCAAACCACCCACTTCTTCTCGAGGAAAACTCGTTTGTAGCCTCCATTGACGACTCACCAAAGCCTCCGCCCTCCCGTATTACACTTACGTTTCCTATACTCAACAAACTGTCGAGAAAAATCATCTTCTGTGGTGCTGGACCTTCAAAAAGTGCAGTACTGATAGATATTTTCGGGGAATCCTCTGAACTTTCTGAATTTGCTGTAAGCAATGTGGAGGGTGTGAAGGCGTATGATGCAACAATGAATGATCCTGCACCTTATCCATGCGGGATGGTCCGACCGGAAGGAAAAGAGTCACTAGTATGGGTTGTTGACGCGGATGCTGCCAACGAAAAATTTCCGATTGACAAGTGAATAGATAAGCAATTCACTCTTGCCGTCTTAAAGGTCATTATTATAATCATTTTCGGCTGGGGTGTAGAAATCTTGCCATGATCAAGACGCAACTATACATCATGAGCTACCTCGTATTCTCTTCGCAATCAAATTCTAGTTTAAAAACAAAGTTCTAATACCTCATTCGTATTGTACACCTAAGTCATACTTACATCATTGGAGAGTGTTTCAGCTCGTTCATCCCAAAATATCTTCGTCACCATCTCGCCATCCTCGTAAACCCAGCCGTGATACATCCCTGGGCAATTCATCTCACCCACGAAATTTCCTTCCCGATCTAAAGCGATTACTCCTCCATCACCCCCATTACAATGATCATCACCAACGCCATCTCCCATCAAAGTGCCAAACACGACCTCATTTACTGCGTTTTTTAGCGCTTCCACATTACGATTCGAGCTAGAAGTTTCATTTGTCCCATAGCCGTGTTTGTACTCTAATCTTGCAGCTACATCATGCGCGGCTGCACACCGAATGAACCATTCACCATGACCGGTGCAAGAAACGGCACAAAGGGAATTAGCCCATGTTCCCGCACCGATGATGGGACTATCTCCAACGCGATGGTGTCTAACGTTTGTCATTCCTCCCGTGCTAGTTGCAGATGCGAGTTGCGCGCGTGAACTTATCTGCATTTCCATATTCTCGTCATGGGTTTCATTACTTTGATCACTCAATGTGGGCAGGTAAAGAGCAACACAACCCACTGTGCCGAATTTGCGTTTTTCGAGGCCGTCGACTCTTTCATTTGTTTTGCATTTTGATTGATTGGTCTTTTCATTCTGGTTATCAGAATGGTCCAATTGAACCATCATTTTATTCATTCCCAATTCCGCAGAAACTGAATTGTTTTGCTGATGTCTCGCTTCTTCTTCACGCACATTCACCAATTGATTCCATCTTCTCTCCGTCCAAAAATATTCATCTGGTTGAAAGTTGACGCCAGCGTCGCAAGGCAGAGAACGTCCGAAGTCTTCGGCCCCTTTTCCAACTAGCATGACGTGGGGAGAGCGTTCCATCACGGCTCGAGCCAATGATATTGGGTTCTGCACATTGCTCACCCCGGCCACGGATCCAGCTCGGGGATGTGGCCTTGGGGGATATTTCCGTTGTCGTGTGATTTGGTGTGGACTGATCGGCTTTATTGTAGAATTGCTTGAATGGCCATTCTCTTCGGATAGAACGATCGGTAGATCCAGATAACACGCCATGATGGAAGCGTCCATTCGAATTTTCCCGTCATTTCCAAACACGGATCCTCTTCCAGCGTTGAAGAGCGGACAATCTTCTAGAGAGCGAACCGCGGCTTCAGCAGCGTCAACTGCTATCGAAGCGGATGAATTTTTGTCGCAGCGTTCATTTTCCTTATTTTTAGCGTTAGTAAGAACCGAATAACCAGCGTTCAGGGCATCGATCAAGGCGGTACGGTAATGACTTTCCAGTTTGGTGGAGAGATTGTCGCGTAGGATGATTCCAGCACCTCCGTGGACAGCAAGAATTACTCGTTTCTCATTCGGATTGAATGAAGGGCTTGGTCCCAGAGTTTCCATTGCGCACTCTCTCTCGCTCTCTCTTAAGAAACAGGAGACAGAAAATGATGAAATTGATGGATGTTGTCGAAAAAAAAGCAGGAGGTAGTCATCGCAGTCATAATTTCAGCGGCAAAAATACAGTAGTGATTAAATTGGCATCAAGTTTTGGTATATACCAGTTCATTATAATATTTTCATATATTTTTGAAACAATTATACAAGAGATTTGCCAGTCTCATTCTCCGAAATATCAACCTTTCCCACAGTCTCCGAATCAACAACAGATCCATTTCCATTTCATGGTGCTCCTGTGCTCCTCAGAATGAACATGTTTTTCTTGCAGTCTTTTCTTGTCATCCACCATGGTGATGTTGTCTTACGCGTCCCCTCCCCCCTCCTTCATCATTGCCCTCCTTTCAGCCACATTGTTGTGGTTGTCAAAAGATGCCCCAGAACAACACAATATTGAATGCTCCGTTTGCCATCATAGGCATACTACCTACCATTCTCCTTGTAACTGGTCCCTAAATCATATTGCTCTTGATACATCTCTTCCTGTATAGGTGCAGACTGATTTTTTGGGATCCCCAACTGTCTCCTCAAGTCTTCCTAGTCAGCACACAAACCTTGCAAGGACAACCAATGTTGTCACTGCTCCTTCAACTGCATCCTTTCATCATTTAGGTTATACTTGGAGTGATCCATAAACATATCTTAATGAAAAACTAACTTAATTCTGGTCCATTGGCAGAGATATCCTTTCATCAACACAAAAAACATGAAGTCCATCACCATCTCTCTCAACAAGTTTAGGATCAAACAAAAATCATGTAGTTGCTTCACATAGAACTCCACTAATGCACTTCTCAAAACATCAACAACCCATTCTGCCTTTGTACAACCTCACAATCAATTCTTCCAAAGATTCACCATCTTCATTAATGGCTAATGGTGTGTTTGCAGAGTCTGCTATCTGCGTGTTCCATGCTGATTCAAAATATAATAATCTACATGTACCCCATCATCTACCAACCTTCTCTAGTGGGGTAAATGCTGTACCAGTAGGGCAAGAAGAAGAAGCAAACAATCTAACAAACTAGCACAAAACAAATGATGCAATCAACTGCATCAATGAAATTGAACAAATACTCAAGCAGAACTTTCCTCCAGATAAAATTTTTCATTCATATCTTAGCATTTTGATGAGGCAGTAAATTTAGGGGGGAATCAGGGACAACTAATGCTACAAATCAAGAGGCAACTCAAGTGCAATAAATGCAAAGAACCAAAAAGGACATTACCAAAATAACATGATGAAGAAAATGGACAAATTAAGTGGTCCAAAAGAATCCATGGAGATGTTGATGTGACTTTGTGCTGAATTTTATGTTGTTTTTCATCATTCACAGTCAATAGCAGTGAGAGGACAACCAATTTTAATATAAGCCAGATCTACAGGAAGTTGTTGTCACAGAGACATGCAATTTCTAACACACCAATGGATGTGTCCCAAACTATCAACAATACATTGTTTGGTGCTCAACAAGCAGGAAATCTGTTGCACAAGGAAATTGAATTAGTTTATTGCTTACTCACTGTAATGGAAATGGCTCCACATCATCAGGATAACAATTCTCTTCAAGTAGAACTATCCCTGATCAATGCTTTGCAGTCACATCTTACATCCCATCAACCGAAGAGCTTCAGAATATGGGAAAAATGTGCAACATTGTGTAGGTCATTGGAAGAGAAGAGATTTTTGAAGAGTAAGACAGACATTGACACAATGGTTGCACATGCAGCTTAGTTGTACATGTTGTTGACATGTCAGCAAAGTGTTGGCAAACTGTTGAAATGTCAAAGATTCTTAAAAATATGTCATGTTGCAACATTTTGTCTGACACAGACACATGATTTGCCTGTCAAACCTGTGTCAGGGGGAGAACCATGGACAGACCCATCGTCATGATGAAAGAAAATATCAAAACTTCCAAATAATCTTTCAGAAGTTTTGTTTGGTTCTTTTGTAAAAAATGAATTTGCAA
>JALLPE010001237.1:0-12600 GCA_036940025.1 Conticribra weissflogii | reverse complement strand
CCTCCACTACTATTGCTGGTGTTATTCCTGCCTTAGCCTTTCTTTGGACAGTCTTTCTTGACGTGTCTGGTTTGTCCGCACTTGAAACACTTACAATTACTGCCAGTAGTTGCAGCAACTACTTATGTTTTCTTCTAATCTGCGCGTGCATCTTGTCCAAGCCTGTGCATTTTGTACATTCTCCTTGCCTCAGCTATGAGTAATTCCATACTTAGGATGGTACCATGTATCTTGCACTTGATATTAGCATTGTTAATGGCTGCCTGGTACTCTACTGCTAGTGCCTTCATTGCTGTACCAGTGATATTGCTGTGTGGACATGGTAGTCCTGCACATAGAAACTTGGCCTTAATACATTGTATGTTATCTTGGAGTTTGACTGGGTTTGCTCCCTTTGCTAACTTGACACCATATAATTCTGCTGTCAGCTTAGTCTTGATTGACTTGCTGTGGAACATGTATTTGTTCTGTATTGCTTTGTGGCATATGTACACCAGTCCTAGTTCTTCATACCCCTCTACTTTTGCCTCCTCTAGTACAATAGCCGCATTATCATCTAGCATTGCCTTGTTGAAGAATGCCATGACTCGGTCATTCTCACATACCAGTACTGACAAGTAGTGGATTTTTGGTAGGTTCATCACCTCTGATTGGGTTGGTATTAGGACGTGCAACATGTAGTTCACATCAATGACTTGTGATAAGTTGTTGAAAACAATATTTGCAGTGAACTTCCTGTTCCATGTTCCATAGTATGTATGACTCTAAGTCATCCTTCTTAAGCTTGGGAACTGAGGACTTGAAAGCTTCTGCTGAGTATATAACTGTACTGTGCAAACTGGTCATTCCTGCCCCAATTCCTGATTCTTGGACATCAAAATCAGCCAATGTAGGTATGCACTGTGGGGTTCCTATGCTATTGGACGTAGGGGTCCAATTATCAAAAGTAGGCGTCCCAGCCTGCCTGTCTGCATGTGCAAACACCCGTGAATGGGAGGTGGTGGCAAACCACTGCTAAAGTTTCAAAGAGTTTGAAAATTTGAATTTCCGCTGCTGGACATTGGTGTTAGTACTGGCCTGCTGGTGAATACCAGTGATGGCCTATACCTATTAGCCCCCTGGCTTTCAATTTCTCCACTTGGTTGCCTGTAACTGGCACCTCCCATGGCCAGCTTCATTGGTTCAAAAAATGCAAGAAGCTGTTCTTTGGTCATGTTGCGGACTCCTGCCTCAGTGAGCAACCTTTTGGCTGGGTAACCCACCCAAGTCTCTGCCGTTTTGTCCAAAACCTGCATCTTTTCCTCATGCTGTTAGTGTTAGTCATTGTTGTTTGGTCCCAATCTCTCTTCACGTTCAAATGCCTTAATAATTCAAATCCCTTAACTGCATTCAAATCGACTTACTTGAATGGCCTGGTTTGTGCTCTTCATGCCAATTCCGCTTGTTTTAGATTTGTTGGTGGTTTTGTCCTCCAGATGTCTGTAAATGTGAGTACTTTGAAGTATATTACAGATTTCTGGAGCCAATATTAACTTTAATTAGTTAATCAGATTGAATCAGTTGATTTCTTAGAATTGTGAATTAATTACTTAGTTAGACTACTCTATTTTGAATTTAAATTTCAAACATTTTTTGTGGTGCTTAAATCTCTACTCTGTTGTCTTGTAATAGGTTCAAGATATGACTCTGTTGCAGTGCTTGCCTTTGAAAATGCTGCATCTGTACCATGTGAAAAAGAATTCCCAAACCATGCAGTTGCAACATTCATGTAACAGTACATAATGGCAATGATTAACCAGGCAGTAAAGGAAAGATGACATGATTGAATGAGAGCTTTTGTCATGTATGTAGAATGACCAAAACATGCAGTTGATGTGCTGTTATGATAAAGGATTTACAATTGCACATTGCATTTAGATCAGTTGGCTAAATAAAATATAACACCAGATGATACATTGAAGAATGAATTTGTATGGTAGCTGTAAATTTCATAGACATGCTATGGACATGCTGTAATGATGGTCAGAATTTGTAAAATTTGAGAGATGTAAAGACAGACAACGTTTCCAAATAAATGACAGAACAAAACCGCTGCTTGGGTTTCCTCAGTTTGCTAATCTCAGCATGAGTGTTCTTTTTCTTTTGTTGAATAACATACTGCAGTAGTACATTTATTATGAGAGTTAGCAACCATACATATTTGTCATTTTTCCTATAGTGTTTGTCCCTTGAAATCCATACATACACAAATAGCCTACAATAATAGATGTGTTCACTGGATCCAGAGCTCTTGTAAGCATTTCATCTAGTAATTTCTGGTGACAAGACTTATGGATGCTGGTAAATTTGCCACCAGTTTTGGAACCATGTGCAGTTCTGTACAATTTTGTATGGGGCTGAATTAAACATTCAACTTGACACTAAAACTGGCTCAATCATGCCAGATTAGGTCATTCATTGGTTAAATTAAACTGCACTTTTCAATACATGCATCCACTTTCTTTGGTAGAAATGTTGTAGACATAGCATGGGTATGTTGTGATATCAGCCAAATGTGAAAAATATGAAAGACATGTGTCTGGTTTTGACATCCATCATCAATGATTCCCTGTATGTAGGGTGTACCAAAGCATGACTTCAAAAATTCTAGCACTTACCACTTTTCAGATCTTTCTTGAACTGTTTAGAATGAGAAAAGTATGGCATACTGTGAAAATTTTTATACATAGAAGGATGTTATCATTAGCCTTAAATTTTGGCAATTTTCAATATTTTTAGACATGTCTCACCACATTAGGCATTGCTGTCTGTGTAATTAAATTTTGAGATGTTTGCAGCACACTACTTTTCCAACGAAGTCCACTTCATTTCTGGTAATGATGATGTTGTTGCTGTCACATCATTTCAACTCATCTGAATCTTTCAGTCTACCATTTTTTTCATCTACTACCACTGCAGGATTGTGACACTAATTTGGTGAACTAAGAATGTTTCTGACAAACAAAGTGAATTTGATGAATATTGAATGTTGTAAACACAAGCAAAAGTATCCTGACTATATTCAATATTCCAATAAAATCTTTTTTGATAAGTAAGCCATCTGCCATGTCCCACCATGATAAGATACACGTTGAATATTTTCTTCTTTGACTCCATGGTTTGGCCACTCCTACACTGGTTTCATGTCATGCTTGGTCACACAAATTCATGACACACACATACAATGCTACAAAACTGGTATCATCACCCCAACCGGCCTGTGCATATTGGATGATTAGCTTGTAGCTTCCAATCATTTTTATTGAACCACAGCCTCTTGTCCTCATCATGATCTGCTCCCCAAATATAATTTTGAGAAATATACCTTGGGAGGAAATTGCAGTTGATTTAGTAGGCCTACAGCCTGCTTTGTCATTTGATGGTGAGGTTGAGTTCTATGCTCTTATTTTCATTAACACAACACAGCTCTTGTCAACATATAAAAAGGATTCTTAAAAATATTTTGAATATGTTGCTTTGAAAGTTGAGTAAATTTTACTTGCCCTTCACCCCAGTCCAATGTACAATATTCATGATAACAGGGATAATTTATTTGATTCACTGTTGTTTATTTGTCTCATGTACTTAAAATCAAATCTGTCACTACCATGACAAATTATCTGCATTCCATTGTTGTTTGAAAATGAATAAATCACATTGTGGCAACATTTTTGGAGACACTCGCTTGCCCAACTTCCTTGAACTTGACTTGACACTTGTCAGGATGACATAATAGTCACTTCCAATCATACCTTATGTTGCACTTTCAAATCTACACCAGGATGACTTCATTTTTGTCATATTTTACTCAATATATATATCCTTACAGATTGGTAGTAAGTCCTTCCCAGGATATACCAACTTGTCATTGATGACTGCTTGTTGCACATGAATAAAAATGCATGAGCCACACTACCAGATTGACCAAAATTCCCTTAAACATTTCAAAACCACAAAAGGAAATCAATACAAGAAACTTCTGGAACCTTTGAGATTTGTATTTTGAATTCAAACAAAATAGTGACAACTTGCTAACAATATAAACTATATGAACCCATTATCAGTTTTCTCTCTTTGCCACAATATGAACTATCACAATTGTAAGAGTACTTAGACTGAAGGAGGAGAATTATGCTCAGTTTCTTCTGGATAGCTACATATCCTTATTTTGATATTATGTGCTTCTTGTTTGTCTTTAGTTTGGTGAAATAATGAGCACAATCCAGGCCCATGATAGTATTGTTCTCATTTCGTTTTCCTTTGCTGCCTTGCCAGTCCATATTTTCTCATTTCATTACTTAGTTCTACACCCACCTTTTCATCCTTCTAAAAAATTGTATCACAACTTGAGTACAGTACCACCATGGTTTCCAAGATGCATGATTCCTTGTCCTCTAGTACAAATTTCCTCTCAAAAATTATGTGGTTGGATGTGTTACACCAACATAAACAGATGTAGTGGAACACAAACCACAAATGGCGACATCAATAGATCATTCCATATGGTAGCAAATTTCCTCTATGTCTTATCATGATTTCAATATGGGCATTATTTCCATTTGCACTTCAAATGACAAGGTAGACAGCATTCAATACTGATCCACAGTCTAGCATGAGGATTGCACAAGCAAAAGCAATTGCGAAAACACCAACATAAGATGTAAATTCAAAACAGGTGATAAAATACATGAAGATTCCTTTTAAAAGTGATATATGTACAATGGGAGTTGCCCAGGCCAACACCATCTTCCTTCAAATATTCCACTAACCAAATATAGAGATTTTCATTTTTGGCATATTCGGTTATTTTCTCATGATGATTCAACAACTGATCAATTCACATCAGATTCTCAGTCAACATCAAAAAGGATACAATACTAGCAGATCAAGGCACAGTTTTCAACAGTGTCATCATTGAAGTTGAATGCATGGTGGAGGTGAAATCAATCTCTTAGACAAACAAAATATAAATTTCCACACTGCTAGTTGAATAATTCTGTAAGAATATGTACACTTGTTGAATGGCATGTGCTAAATGTTATTGAATTGTTTCAACACATGAAAAGTGTTATTGAAGTTGTTATTCTTTAACATTCACCAATTATTTCTCTCACACCCACTGCCATCATTTCCATAAGATTCTTTGGCAGATTTTCCAACTTCTTCTTCATGATATTTTCTCACATTCTTGACATTTCTCTTCCAGTTCATCTGCTTATCACACTACTAAACATCATTCTTTTTGTTACCCAACACACTGAATCATGACCTCCATATACTGGCACTGGCTTTTTTCTTATTAGTTTTATTCAGGAAAATTGAGAGATTTTTCACTTACTTAAAACTTGTCTTAACTGAACCCCTTGAAATATCAGATGGTAAGGAGACCAGCAGAATCAAAACTTGAAATCCATCCAAGCATAGAGATGTTTGAGGTCATAACATCTATTTTGCTTCCATAAATGATAGAAATCAAATCAATCAATCCCACAAGAACATATGAGTTCATGGGCAACAAAGTTATCAAAGCAATTATTTAAATTGTATATTTTTATTTTATGATTATAATATAAAAATGACATAATAGATGTGTGTCATCCCAGTACCAAGTGCATCCTGTGATTTCATCTATGTTAAAAAGTTTAACAAATTAAACAAAATCCTTGTAATGTGAAGGAAGTTGATGCATGATAAAAATTAAATACCTCACCACAAACCAAGCCAATTCATCCAGCGAAAACACAAAAAAATAGGAACAAAAAGAATGCCACTCAACGTGGTTGTATGAAATAGCTAATCTGATTCTCATTGCCAATATCAAAAGTTAAAAGTAAAAAGTCAGAAGACAAATGATATTGCAATAGGTCATTACAAATGACAAATCCAATGGCAACAATAATAAAAATTCCAATTCCAATTTCATATGAACTAGAAAATCTGCCCACAATGTTTTCACACAATTATGGCTCATGATGAATCTAATGGCCATGGGGAATTGTAAGTTCAATGGCAAGTGCAAACATATGAATCTGTATCTCTAGCAAAGAATCTAATGGTAATTCTGATGACAACAGCAATGGAAAATCTGATAGAAATAGTAATTGATATATTCAAATGTGGCAGCAATGGTGTTGAAAATGGAATGGAAAATCTAATGGGGAAAAAGAATGGCAAATACAATTAAGTAATAATAACAAAATTAAGATCCAAAGTCAATAACAGTGGCAATATATATATATTGAAATGAAGACAGAATTATAATTGGTAATTAAAACATGATTGCAAATGGCATATGGCAAATTGCAAATGGCAAATGGCAAATGGCCACTAGCAAATAGCTAGTGGCACATGGCAAATGGCAAACGGCAAACGGCAAACAGCAAATGGCAAATGGCAAATGGCAAATTTGATAGAAATGATGAAAAATCTTAAGATTTTGCAGGGATGTCAATTGTCAATGACAAAGCTAATGACATTATTGATGGCATACAGTGAATCCAACTTGATGGATATTGACAAATGGCAAATTTGACAGTAATGACAATAGTGAATAACAATCCAAAATCAAACTGCAATGACTATTGAAAAACTTTTGATAATGGTCATGGTTTAGTAGCAAATTAAAAAGAAATGTAAAGAGAATGAGAAAGTTTGTAAATTGAGAGCAATGACTGTTACAATGATAGTTGACAATTCAAATAACAATGGTGATTGTGATTGTGATTGCTAGATCTGACGGTAATAACACACATGAGAAATTTCACATCTGAAGGTAATTGCTAGTGACAAATTGCTTAGCAATCATGATGGATATGGTAACTCTGGAAACTAGAAATCTTCTGGAATTGACAAATGTCAAATCTAACATCAATGGTAATGATAAATGCATCTTGCTAACAATTATAATGGGAAATGACAAATTTGATAGCAGTGGTAGTTGGACATTGCAATAGCAACAACAAATTCAAATGACAAATTGGAATGACAAATTGAAATGACGAATTCAAATGACAAATCCAATGACCATGGCTATAATAACTGATAACTGATAACTGATAATGGTAATTGTAATAGCCATTTTTATCCAAAACAGATGAAAATAAATTTTCAATAATAATATTATTGGAAACATTATTGGATATGTTATTGGAAATGGAATATGAATGCAATTGTCAATCAGATAAACCAAAAATGATAAAAATTTATTTGTTTGTTTAGAAAAATGTGTTGCTACCTGATTGGTATTTCTCCCACTTTCAGATGGCATAGGACTTCTTTCAATGTAAAGTTTAGTTGAATATAAATAAATCTGCTTCAATACATGTCATCACTCATGGTGCACATGCCTCAGTCATTGATCATTGACAGTTAGGACTTACAACATATCCAAAGAATATTTTATCATAAAGCTCTCACCCACCGACCCTAATATTGTCAACCAATTGGTTTGGGTTGGGTGTAACAATTTAATTTCACTTTTGATCTGGATCTAATTTGCTGTGGAACTTGTTTTTATGAAGAAACTCTCTGCTTATATTCTCTTCATTGAACATATTCTTTTGAGGATCATGTCATGGGAAAGTTGTTCCTGTCAGAAAAAGGATTTGTCATAGCTTTGTTAGAAACAGAGGGATTACCAACGACATATAGTCTGATAGCAATCTTCCCCTTCTTTGATTCCATTTATTAATGATTATTTTAAATGCAACAAAATCTTCAATAATTTGAATGCGTTATGATTCTGTCAAGTGCAAAATTGTGATGCCAATACCTTGCATATGCAATATATATTGAATGTTGTAATATTATATTACATCATCCATTATCAACCATTTTTACTAATCTCATCAGACGTTGATCAAAGTTATTTGCGTCTCTTACGCACTTGTGCGATCAATAATTATTTCGTGTTTCTCGAAAGAGGTAATTTTGAAGGGTGATAATGTGGCAATGCAGGGAGGATAGCCTTTTTCCCAATTAGTTAATTCAAACAAACGTCACATGAATGTGCATCACGACTCCACAATATATCTTTTAACGTTTGACAATGTTTTGAAACAATGCAGCACAATATTATTTTTACCTTAAACAAACCATAATGCACACATACATCTACTGTACACGAAACAACACAACCGTTGCATTAAATTCAGTGGCTAATCAACAAGTAATCCCCTGTCCGATTTTTCGACAAGAAATCGTCGCCTCGCTTTCATGTTGTCCTTCAACTTCGAACACTTCAACAATCCACCACCTCGCCCACCTCCCCTCTTCATCTCACAATACTTGACACCACGCTCCGTCGCGACATCCCTAGCCCACTGCGACAATTCCTGCGCCCTCTCCGCCAATTTCTCCCCCAGCGGATCCTTCTTCCTTTCCAACTTATCCCTCGAATATCCCAACACCGCATGCTTCAATTCCTTCTTCCTCCGAATCATTTCCTTCTGCAACACGGGAAAAACGAAATGCTCGATTCCCCTCAACGAAATCTCGTGATTGTCATCGACGTCGTCCAAAGCCTTGGTGATTTTATCTCCGATGAAAATGTCTCGACGGCTTTCGCGGACGCTGTCGGCGTCGTTTCTCGACGAAGTGGAGACGCCCCTTTCTTTGCGGAGGACGTCGGCGTCGTCGAAGCGTTGTTCGTTGAACTGCTTGAGTTCTTGTTTGGAGTACCAGTAGGTGGGTTCGAGCTCCCAGTCGAAGGAGTATTCGCGGCGGATGGCGGGGTTGTCGGTGAAGTTCACGGATTTTGCGAAGTGTTTGTGTCTGGTGAGAGATGGGGAGGCGCGTTTGCCGAAAAGGACCATTTTTACAATTTGAGAATGTGTATCTATTGGTTTGTAACGTTGGACAACGATATTACTCGGTAGTATCTTCTTCTTTTTATGAAAGAGGCAACCTAATGTTACAATTTTGACATATATTGTAAATGTCAAGCTGTTGCCTGAGTGGTGAACGCGACAAAATAAAGATGTATTTTTTAAATAATATTATGTATTTTTCGTTGTTGCTTACTCTCACACAACCACATCAATATCAACGACATCAACACATAATCTACCTAGGTAGGTCCATATCTGTTATGTAATATATTGTGGGAAGTGCTTGAGTATTTTTTTACATGTACATAGTAGTAGGCAAGGTTCGTTCCTGGAGGCAGCCAATTAACCTGAGTCTTGCCTATCTCGTACTACGTTGATAGCGGACCTGCTAAATTCCAAGAGGATGCGTAGGGAAATAAAAAATGCGGTAGGTACCAAATACAAGTTACGATACTCAATACGATGACACCAGTAATACTGCCCAAAAAGTCCAAGCAAATTTCAATGGGCGGTACAAAAATGATGTCATCTCGCCAAAAGCAGGAACAATATGCTTGTGATATCAACAAATTGTGTCGGATACCTACTGTCGGTTGAGTGGCAATGGCTTTGCACGTTCGATATTGGGGCTGCTGGCAAGATAATTTTTGCAATATCCGACGGAGGACCCCCTGAAAGATAATGATCGCGTGGGAGATGATGACGAGACCAGATCACGGGAAACACGGAAGAGATGATGTCTGTGATACCTTTCTACATTACAATACCTCAACAATGAATATGGACGGCGGAAGCGAGAGGGATCCACTCCACGGAACGATGCTCGTAGGCAAAGATGACCGACACGCATACAATACTAGTTAATATACTTGACTCCGTTGCTCTCCGTCGGTGCTTCATCCATCGTGGAGTGCACATCAGACCTTCACTCATTCCAAATGCCGTCTTCTACATCTACGACATCGCGGCCTTCTTCAACAAAATTCAGCGCTTTGTTTGATATCTCACTTTGGGTGTTACTGGTCTTGGAAAGAAACTTATTTTGTGAGGTGGGTGCGTTGATACGTCGTTGCGTATGCCGCTGGAAATAATCATGGTGGACCTGGCTCTGACGCGGGTGTAGATGCAAACGTGGAAGCGAACGTGGAGGATCTAGAGATGGGTAAATCGTTTCAAGATTCGCGGCACTTTTACATGTCGTCATCCTGCAGGCATTCAATTGACACATTTTCTCTTTTTTCTCGTGTCCTCTCCTCTCGTCCCTTTCCTACTAAAAGAAGGAGGGGAGGGGATGAAGAGAACAATCGACACGAGTCCGAGATTCCGAGTTTGTCGGTCTTTTCATGCAACAATCGACATGGACGATGACACTCAAAGCGATAACAAGCTTGTGGTAAGAGACTCTCAAAATAAATTTATATGATATATTGACTTGGACGATGGAGATTGTGGCTGTGATGCCGGCAGAGCGGCAGTGAAGCTACGAGACGTGCCCGTCGAGTGTGTTCTCAATGATATTTTTCTTTGACAAATCACGATTGTGTATGTCATAAAGTTTGATGAGACGAACGAGATGTTGCTTCCGGCATATGCCACTGTTAGCATGTATACGTGAATAGCGTCGGACGGTGTCACGAGCGTCGGAGGCAGGGAATAGTTTGAATTATCGCGATGTGTATGTTGTTCGCGGGCAGGTACGACCACAATCGCCACCACGAACCACGACGAGGGCAGCAATCGACATAAATGGACTCGAGACACAAAGCGATTTTTTTATCACACCCTGATGGAAGATTACACGACATCGACGAATACGTTATGAAGTGATGACCACTGTTTGTGGAAAATGAGCTTCGTCTTGAAGTGGGATTTCGGAAGTGATGTTATGCGGATGTGATGGCGTTGGCGCGGAAAGGCGGCCGGCGAAGAGTGGAGCTACTACTCATTGTGATACAGATGACGATGAAACCAATGATATATCAATATCTCTGTCATATCTAACTTATTCGTTCGCCAATCACAACATAGCAATTATCACCCCATGGAAACATCCTCATACAGTCGGCTCTACTCATTGGCACTTTTCAGTTACTCTCCGATGAGTTCCGAAAATTCATTTCTTCCCAAAACCAGGATGTTGATATCAGCAAAGACACGACGAAAACGACCATCAATGCGAATCACCCGATTAACAACTAAAATTCCATTCCTCATACGCGTGCATGTACCTCCCGGAGCTCGCAGCGTGATATACGAAAGAAAACTAACTCCTCACCTTCCCTCCAAAAATCACTTCCCAGTCGATATGATTTCCATTTCTGCATAAACAGCTAATGAAAACTTTATATAACATGTTACATGTGACCGAGGCAATTGAATTTCAGTGCCGCACCATGCCCTCGGCTAAAGCAATATTATTACTACATCTGTGATAGCACACGAGAAAATTCCTTCTTGTGATATTCAATATTTTGATGATGATTTCTAATTGTCTTCTTGATATTTGCACTCATTTTGTACACCCATCCCAAAGTTATGGCAATTCTAGCCATGGGTTGATGTGCATTTTTGTCATTATTGAAGAAGACACAGAAACATCCATGTTACGAACAATTATAATTTCTTGAGTTTTGACAGTGATAAAGGGCTTGAAAGTTTTGTTTATTTTATGTTCAATATTTTCATGATTGTTATTGAATGAAGGCATGAGTTGTCTTGTAATTTTTCACACCTATCTTGTGGTTGTGTCAATTTAAGCTCTGGGTTAATGTTCATTCTTTGTCACTTTTGAAGAAGATACAGTAACAACCATGTAACAAACAGATAACAAAATCTTGTACTTTTGTATAGATGGGAGGCATGAAAGTTTGTTCATGTGAAGTTCAATGTTTTCATGATGATCATTGATTGTCTGCAATTCTAGTCATGAGTTGATATGCATTCCTTGTCATAATCAAAAAAGATACAGACACATCCATTTAACAAATGGTAAAAAAATTGCATTTTGAAAGGGATAGGAGGCTTGAAAATTTTGTTAATGATTCACTATATGAGTTTCATAGACACTCATTACACCATCTTGAGGTAATGACAATTTTGTTCAGAGTTAAAATCAAATTTTGTCATTCTTGATGAAGTTAAAGACTCATCCATGAAACAAACAATCAACAAAGTCTTGGGTTTTGATAATGATTAAAGATGAGGAATTTAACTTATTGTATTTAATTTTTTGATGATGATTTTGTTGATTGTCTCCTTTAGATTTGTAGTAATTTTTTACACATATCTCATAGTCATGATCATTTCTTATCCTGGTATAATATGCATCCATGTAGCAAACAATTAAGAATTATTGATTTTGGATAGAGATCAAAGATGAGAAAGTATTGTTGAGGTGATATTCAACATTCTCATGACAATTATTGATTCTCTCATTGATATTTGATTTTTTACACCCATCTCATGGTTATGGCAATTCACCTTAGTCTACATCTGGTAATCTCAGTATCCAAGAGTTTACATTTTGTTGCAAAATTCAAATAAGCTTAATTTGATTGACCATAGCATGTCTTGTCTTTTGTTCAATACAAACTATGTAATAGCTCATTGCAATTCTATTCCAAGTACTGGTTTTCAACTTTGTGATTCAAGACAAGCTTGATTTGATTGTCACACTATCAAAATGATGCAACAATACATGGTGTTGAGGATCACCACTTTATGTCACAACTAT
>JALLPE010001236.1:0-12608 GCA_036940025.1 Conticribra weissflogii | reverse complement strand
TAACAAGATTTTCATAGAGATCTGCAGACACATATCATCAAGTTGGTTCAACAGTTTTACCATAAGACCTCCAGTTTTGAAACCTAGAGAAAATCAACCCAAAATGAAAGATCATACATAGCAGTTTTTCTCCTGAAATATGGGAGTATCACATAATGATCATACCTGAACAAAAATTCAATATCTCACAAAATGTCTTTCATTGGAATAATTATACTCAATGTTTGGACAGCAGCTATATTCAATTTCTTTTGATCATGAAGACCCATAGCATTTAAAACTTCTCTTAGGCATCATATTTTGCTTGATTTTTGCCAGACTTGCTACTTATTCATACCTTCAAATCCCTTTTTGAATGTTTCACTGCACTTAATGATTGTTTTGGATTATGATAAACCTACACATCTTAAAACAACCCTTTCTATGTGTGTCCTAACTGCAATAGTACTTGACTTTGCCTCAGAGAACAATTAATTTCCACTTATTGCTCTGTAACCATTTTTGATGCATCAGGATTAAAAGAGGCATCAAGATTCTTCAGTGCTTTCAGAATTTTGAATTGAGAGGTTTTGTGTCTTGGATAGACTCAATTAACATCAATAATGGCATGATTTCCTTCAAGGTCCATAGCTGATTCATGTAATACATTGTCAGAATTTCCATCATTGGATAAATATTTTCAATACCAAATCAAAGGAGCAAGAATACAAAGATTATTGCTTTGACCAATGTCATCATAATTTTCATTGTCCTTGTTGCTCTCACTTTCAGACCCACGATATCAAGGGATTTTCACAAAAGAGTATTAATCGCCACCAGTGCCAGTGGGGGAATAGCTGGATCATTCCATCTCCAAATTTTTGGTCAGAAAAATCACATCCCTACAAACCACAATTTGCTTAGTCTCAGGATATAACCACAAACTACCTTTCAAACTATGGGCATCAGCAAATCCAAGTCAAATTCTACCTTTATAATGATTTTGCATTGTATTCACCACAACAACACAGTTGGCTACAGTACAGTTGGTCCTTGTCAAGTTTTGCTAGATGGGCTTCTACATTATCATCATGAAGAGCAATCTTCGGAGGACCAGGATTCAAAAGGAGGATGCACAATAGCCAACTCTTTCCAGATGATTCCAAGATATGCCAGATAAGCTATTTTCTGTCCAATTGTTGACAGGCCCACAAAGTGTCTGGCATCTGTTTGGAATTGGGAAGTATTTAGTAACTTTGATGAGCTTGAACATGCTCCACCAGAAGAAAGGTGCCAGTGTTGGGATATTGGTCTTGGAGAAGGACTTGCCATGGTGGAAACTGCCACAGCCTGTTGAGTCTAGGACAATGATGTTGAGGATCCTGGCAATTGACATTAGTGCCTATGCAAGCATCATAGTTGTGATGGAGTTGGAGGTTGTGCCCAAGATACCACTGATGTCCTCGGAGAGTTAGTGGGAAGGAGAATAGGTTGGATCCTCTTTATGGTGGTAACAACAAAGAGGTTGGTTATCTCCATGCTTGCAAGGAGTTTGATGCTATCAAAATTAGGGCTCTTGGTAACAAAAGTATAGAATCTCACATCAACAAGGCAAGCATCTCCACATGAGATTGAAATTCATCTACCTGCTGGGTTTGAAATATAATTTCCATTCACAATTGACTCAGGAGAAATTGAAGTGATTGATATGAAACAGAGTTGTTGAAGACAACATTTTCAGAGAGAACACCTGACAGGGAAGTAATTTGATCAATATATGAGAAAATGGGGTTGCACAAGACAGCATTGGTAGAGACCAGATGGCATGGTGTTCTATGGAGTAATGTGAAATGTCACATATCTAGGAGGCAGCAAAGACTCAAACGGGACTGGATTGCTAGAGGCAAGAGGCAAGAGACACAAGCGATTACCAACGCTTTAAAAGCAACAGGAGGTCTTGTGTTGAAGGACATATGATAGGAGCAAACCAAAAAAATGATTGTGATGAGGATAATACAAAAACTAGACCAGTAAGGCAATGAAAGGATCTAATGGAATCAACTCTCAAGTTTGTATGATATTGTCTAGATAAGGAGTTCTGCTTTCAACTTGCTTTAGGGACTATGTGACTGCAAGGGGTTAAATGGTCTGGTTTCTTGGAACATACACTGTTTATGAATTGTTGCTGGTCTGTGGTTCATCCATGTCCTTGAATCCAATACAATATTGTTTGTTCAGCCTAACCTTCATCTTCATACAAATTTCCTGCTTTACAATGTCCTCTAGTACAAACAGCAGACTATCTCCTGGTTGGAGTCAAAGCAGAACATACAAACAAGCAGTGGGTTCTTTCCCTTCATATCCACTAATTGAATCAATGTCAGTGTGAGAAAAGCAAATAGAAAAATTCTTCTTTTAATCTGGCCACTCCTTGTCCCAATGGATGGCATAAAAATTAGTTTATGAGCAGAGTTAGACTGATAGTGTTGAAATTCCAATGCCCACTGTACACAATGACAATTCAAGATAACTCTGTCATAGGTTCCTACCTAAAATAAATGTTTTTGAAGACCTACATGAGAGTTGGTTTTGTACAAGATTACCCAAATTTTCCACTGTCTGCATTACCTGATTTGAAGAAGTGCTTGCAAAATGTTTATTCTCTCTCCTCCCTCAATTCTTGATATATCTGCATCTAATCTGCAGAATTAATATGTTGCTCCCTTGACCCTGGTCTGTTGGGTCAAATCATGGCAGTTTGAGGTTTCATTGTCTGTAGTGTCTGGGGTTTGGTGGTCTGCTGGACATAAATAATGGTTTCAATGGATTTATAAAGCTGAGCAAATTGGCTTTGCCCTGTCTTGGCTCTTGTTTGGGTATTGGGTCTGATAGACTAGTAAACAATCACGAGAAATTGCTTGACTCAAATTTGCCATGGTCCTACACCCTTATTCATCTGATCAAAAATAGAAGTCATTGGCTTCACTTTTGATATTTTCTCAAGAGGAAGGATAACCTCATCCATCAGGGAAGACATGTCATTTTGATTTGTGAATTCTGGACATCTATCTCCTGTAAATTCTCACAGTAGGTACTCACTCTGAACACACCACTATAATGCATTTAATTGTATTCATCTAAAAAGAAAGGTGAGTTGTTGAAATTCCTTTTAACATATGTGCCTTGATTTTTTAAGCTCGATCAAAAAGCACAAAAATGACGGAGGCAAAAAAGTCGGAATTACGGAAACATGAAGTCTTCAAAAGCCAAAGCAAAAGCCAATCTGGACTTCTCCGACGATGGTAAAAATTCTGAAAAGCTATGTCGTCCTGTTTTGTTAGCAAGAGACGACTCTGAGTCAAAAAGGTTTCATGTTGCAGTATATTACAGTGGAAATCTCCAACCTTTTACCAATATACAACAAATTTTATTTTCCCAAGGCTAAGCGCAATGACAAAAATCTTTTCATGAACAGCCAACTCTATGTCCTCCTGTTTTGTTAGCAAGGGACAAATCCGAGTCGAGAATGTTTTATGTTGCAGTTTACAGTGGAAATGTTCACGCGTTCACCAATATACAACAACTTATAATAACCCAAGGCTATGCGCAATAGCAGAAATCTTTCCATGAACAGCCAACTTATATTCTCCTTGAAGTGAATTGTTCTCATTCTCAACCAAATTCAACAGAAGCAAGATTGCTTCGTTACGAAGTCCATCCGAGACCAATTCATCAGCCTTTCTGATGACGTCTTCATTCGAAACCCGAAACTTAGTCTTTGAATCGAGCCCTTTTTTTACCTTGGCATCTTCATTTCTGGCTCCGTTGATTTGTTGCGTTTCATTGGAGAATCGTCAAGGGTTAGATCCTCAATGTCATTGTGCAATTGACTCGCTATTGTTTTATTGTGGTAGTTCTGCTTCGAAAATGGCTCTTCTCCGGTCAAGTCAACACACATATTGGAATAGAGAATGTCCTGAGAAGCGACACCAACTACTTGGGGATGCTTACTCAAGATAGAACGTTTGCCAGAAGATCCAGTTGCGTTGTTTAAATTTTTTTCGTTGAACTTTTCCATCATTGCACACTCCCCGGCGGGTGCGAGCTTGAACAACTCACGCAGTTCTGCGCGATCAAAATACCTCGCCGTAGAAGAGCCACCGCTAGTCAGGAGAACTCTCCGTATGCCATCTTTGTGGACTTGCTTCTCGTACATCCTGGATATAAATGTGTCAATGAAAGCATATTAGGGATCAACGTTTAGCATTGTCGCCAAAAATCGTGAAACCAAGTCAACTCTACTTACTTCTCTTCTACCGTTCCGGCGGCAATGAATCTGTACACAGTCACATTCTTAGTTTGACCAATACGATAGCACCGATCCACTGCCTGAGAATCTTCAGCAGGATTCCACGAAGGATCATAGATAATTGCACGGTTTGCGCCAGTGAGCGTCAGACCAACTCCAGCAGCCTTTGTCGAAAGTAACATGACGTCAATCTCTGAGCAATCTTTGTTGAATTCATCCACAGCTTTTTGACGGGATTTCTCTGGAGTCGAGCCATCGATTCTTAGAAAGGTGATAGAATCCTCCAAGACTCTTTCAATGATATCAAGCATTTTGGTGCTCTGAGAGAAGATGAGGGCGCGATGTCCTGCGCGTTTCAGACGTTGCACAAGCGAAAAAAGGACTTGCAACTTCGAGCTCTCGTCTATCAAATCCTCTACATCAGAATCGTCACAGTCTTGTCCTTTCACGAGTGATGGATGACCGCACAGCTTCTTCAGCCATTGAATTGCCGACAATGGAGAGCTTGTTTCTCCTGATAAAACGGAGGAGACCATACCACCCTTGAGAAAGTTCTCATACATTTGACGCTGTGTGTTGGACAAGTGAGTGAAGACAACTAACTCTTTCTTTGACGGCAACTGGTCGTCGAATTCCGTCTTTTTGAGGCGTTGAAGGAAGTAAGGTTGAATGAGTTTTCGGAGTTCATCATTAACTTGGGCAGCTTTCTTAATAGTCCATTCAGACGCATTCTTCTGTCTACCGTCTTCAATAGGAATGGCGTATTTGTTGAGAAATCTGAGAAATAAATGCGCGCTGTCAGAAAAAGTAAAAACAGCTTGTAATTAAGTTGCGTTGAAGTCAATCACGTACGTCTTCAAAGAACCAAGGAGCTTGCCCGACGTAACCCAATCAAACAGAGAATACAGCTCTCTCAAATTGTTTTGAACCGGAGTGCCTTAATGATATATCAAAAGTCAAGAATACAACTACCATGAGTTTAAGATGAAATGAATTGACCGGAAAAAGTAGCGTAAGAAAGAACCTCACCAGTTAGCAGCAAACGTCGAGTTTTCTTATTTCGACAAAGGATTCGGACGTCTTTGCTAATTTTTGTGTTTTGATTTTTGATCGTGTGGCCTAGAGGTACGAAAGGATTGAGATTTGCAACGAAAGAGTGAGTTGTAGTGATATTGTAGTGAGAGCTGAGGTCTCCGCGAAATTTCAGCCCTACTTCGTACATACCTTCATCTAATACCACGTAGTTCCAGTGATATTCGTCAAAAATGTTGGCCATAGAGTTCAAGTCAGTGATATGTGATGATATCATTCCATAGGTGGTGATCACCAAATGTGGATATTTCGGACGACTGTGTAATCGGCAGTGTACGAACAAAGTGTCAAAGTGTTAGAAATGAGAAGAGAGTCCAATCTCAAGGATATTGAAGAGACCATAACAAACGCGATGGACGTACCTGCAAAAAGCATCCGTGAAAAGCTGCTTCCTTCTCTCCTTGCCCATATCACTGGTTATCGCCATCACAGTCGCTCTGGAAACGCAGGCACTTTTAAGAATCATGTTGGCCTCCCGTTCCCAGGATCGCACGACAGACTTTGGGCAGACGATGATGGCATTCGAGATGGTTTGCGCTCTCATGAGCGAGCCGAGGTAGGCTAGTGTTTGCATTGTTTTTCCCATTCCTACGGAGGATGAAGTATCATCATCAAATTATGTTGGGATTAGATTATTGGCGTGGGTCAATTTGGCATTTGACACAATGCAAATAACGTACCCATATCATCCGCTAAAATTCCACCACTTATTTCATTCCTATGCAAACTCGCCATCCATTGCACACCCACCCTCTGATGTGGGAATAGTTTCTTGTACAACGCCATGGGCAGTCGAATCCGCGGCCATTGGATGTAATCATTACTAGCGAGATGCAAATCTCCATTGTTATGATTGCTGTCAGAGTCGTTGTCGGAGGTCCAACATCCTTCCAGATTAATGACAGTGTTCTCATCATCATCACAATCCTCGATCTCTTCTGTCTTTCCTCTGCCTCGATCGGTACGGTTGGAACCGTCATCATCAGTATCGTTGTCTTCAGCATCGCTATCGCTACTGTCAAGCCTAAATGATTCGTCGTCCTCTTGCGGTCTCTTTCCGAAGGTAGCTTTTCCTAAATCATCATCATCTTCTTCGTCGTCGCTGGACTCATCCATACTCCCCTGGAAGCTCACATCCCTTTTAGCGGCAACGACGGTTTCGTCATCGTCATCTCCATCGATGTCGAAACTTTCTCCACTAGTTTCGCTGCTATCACCGTCGCAACCATTGATCTCA
Source organism: Conticribra weissflogii (assembly GCA_036940025.1). NCBI lineage: Eukaryota > Bacillariophyta > Thalassiosirophyceae > Thalassiosirales > Thalassiosiraceae > Conticribra > Conticribra weissflogii. The sequence continues at coordinate 5,991 of JALLPE010001236.1, read as the reverse complement.
TCGCCACCGTCGCCGCCATTACTGTTGATATCATTGTTATGGATCGCAAGTGCCGAAAACCCCTCGTTCATTTCCATCAAGTCCTCCGTCCCAACAGTGTTCGCGTAATCGCTAGTGCCAGCTTCTCTCGCCGTAATGATGCCATTGATCGGAGATGATACTTTGGTTGCCGTTGAGGACGACGATGCGAACGAGATATTGTCGACATCCTCATCTTTTCTCTTGCTATATTTGTCATTGTGGTTAACGTCGCCATGTTTGTCGTCGTCATCGATTTGCTCACCCTCCTTTTCTTGTTGATATTCGGTATCGCCGATCTCCAAATTTTCATCGGAACAATGGTCATTCAAAATTCTTCGACGTTGGAGGGTCCACTTGGGAGGTTTTGTTTTCTCTCCTTCATCACCACCTGCGTGATCCTCGTGGGTCTGGTCTTCCTCCTGGATCTCATGTTCACTTTGGGCATCGCCATTGTCCGAGAAATCCTCCGCTTCGTCGTCGTCGTCGTCGTCGTCGATAATTCTTCGGCGTGCGCGTGCTGGCTTGACAAAAAGATTGTCATATTGCATGTTGGTCTCCGCCGGGATTTTTTCGACTCTATTTTCCTCCTCTGGTTCGTGCTCGACCATTTCGGCTCCACCTTCCTCAGAGCTGTCGTCATCGTCGTCATCATCAATAATTCGTCTTCGACGTTGGTAAGTCGACTTCCATGGATCGGTCCGACCAACAACAAATGGGGCATCCTCATCGTCGTCTGTTTCTTTCGATTCTTCATCCGCTTCTTCCGCAAGAGGGACTGCGTTTTCTAACACCCCTCCGTCGTCATCGTCGTCGTTTGGCAAGCCATCCGTCGTCGCACCGCTTTCGACGTCATCCAAATGAAGTTGCAATAGGGTTTCATGGAGTTCGTTCGCGAATTCGGTAGAAGAAGAAATAATATTCGAAGATGCATCGGCGTTTTGCTCATTCCTTGTGACCTCTTGAGAGTCTTCTTCTTCTTCGCTCTCGCTTTCATCATCTATGATGCGCCGATGCCGCTGAGATGTACCGCGGAGTACGACCGGTGAACCATTGGAAGAGGCACCCGAAGTCGAAGAAGGCGACGACGAAGAACGAGACGAACGAGAAGACGAACCAGAAGCGGAAGAAGAATCTTCCTCGTCCAATTCCGCCAAAAGCGACTTCTTCAATCTGCCTGCACGTCCACCAGGGTTACGTCCACCACCACCAATACCACCATCACGCCAACCCAAAGTCGAAGGCGAAGCCCTCCCGACGAAAGGACTCGTCAGCGCCCCCGGCAAGGGAGGAGTCAGAATCGCTTCCTCCCCCGTCGTCGTCCCTCCCAATCTGTCTGCCATGTCCGACGTTTCCCGATCCAACACGGCGATTTCGTCGACGAGCGTGTCCAATCGAGAAGAGACGGTTTGAAACGCCGAGGATATGGAAGGCGGCGAGGTGAACAACGTGGTTGGCGAGGTTGGTGACAGGAGGGAAACAGAGGAAGAGGGCGGGCCGTCGTTGTCGCTGTCGGCATGGTCCTCTGAGAAAGGCGATGATGACGAGGACGGCGAAGACGAGTTTGACATTCTATTATTCTTCATTATGTGGATTGAAGAGAACAAGGTGCACGGTGCACGGTGCACGGTTCGAAGGGCTGGCTTCGACTGAGACGAGGAGGGACAATGGCACTGCCGTCAATATCTTGTATCTTGTTGACACTGTTACTTAGTCGGTATGTTATATGTATATATATTGTTGTTAACTGCTACCTATTCAATATCACATTTCGTAAGCGATAAGCGAAAGCAATGTCTTGATATGTTGTTTCGTCCGAGTCAAAAAGTTCGACGACGCGTTGATATATATCGTTTTAACTTTTGATATCTACGTAAATAATCTTCTAAATAATTTTAACAGTGTATCACAGGTCAGCGATTTTGGCTGTTGGACAAAAAATTATGCAAATTAATTTTTCAAAGCCTTCGTAGGTATCTTACTTCTTGCACAATCGTCAAAACACGGCGAGGGATGCCAATAAAATAATTTTATGTATATTAAAAAGTTGATGCCGACACATCACGAATCTTGGCACATAAGTAGGATTGAATACATACAATCAATATGTAAGCAAGCATGAAATTAAGTGAACATGGGGAATCCAGAAAATTTGAATTCCGCGAACATGCCCGAGTGGATTTTTTAAATAAAATGGGCAATAAGCACAATACAATTTCATTTTTCGAGCAGGCTTACAACACGAACGAAGGGGTATTTTTCCAGGTGATGGGACGAGAAGACGCCTGTGGAGCCTACGACTGATGAACACACCACAGAGACAAATTAGTTTACATGGCAACCATGGATGTTATCTGCAAATAGGGAGAACAAATGAAGGGGTATTTGACTAGTGAACTAACTTATCTTGGAACAAATCTAGAGATAGTTAACTCATATTTAAGTGTTTATGACCCCCAAGAACCAACAACAATAGAAAGCAAAGGAAACAAAATAACATCATCTCTTTGAGCAACAAAATGAAACTCTTCAAGCAAGAGCAACAATGTGAAGCTCTTTGAGAAACAAAAAGCATGATCTTTGAGCAATGAAACTCTACAAGCATGACCCACAACTTCAAAAGCCTGTCCCCCAACTCTACAAGAAAATTAACATCCAGCTCAATGAACACCAACCCAATAGCTCAGCAAGCAAACATATCAATTTGAGCAACAAAATATAATGCCCTTCAAACAATGAGCAAGCTCTGCAATCAATGTAGCTTTACAAGCAACATGCACAACTCATCATGAACCCACACCATTATCAGTATGAGGAATCATGACTATCAATATTTCCCTTGATGATTGTACATGGCAAGATAACATTGATGAACACAGCCTCATAGACCAATCAAACAAGAATGAGAGAGAGACTGCAGGGCTCACTGCATGAGATACTTGCAAAATACATATAGGGTGCTGATGATGAGGAAATGGGAGATGCAACCCAACAAATCACACCTGGAACAACACAACCTGGTCTTAACCTCCTTTGATATGCAACAACAACAACAACAGTCCAATAACATCTGAAAAAGCAGGATTCATGTTTGACAGAGCTCCCAGATGAACACAATGATGATGAGTTGGATAGTGATCTAATACAACTCCAACTATCTTGGCAAAAATCAGATTGCATGCCTGCAGGATCAGCATCAGTATTTTACAACAAAGTCATGGTGTGAACAGACCTCAGTCATATGCCTTCATGACTTTCAATTTGCCACTTGTTCACATTGGATTCAACATCTGTTGGTACCTACAACTTCAACCATCACAAGCCATCTACATTCCTACCTCATCTTCTCCCTATCTCCCTTAATATGTCATGATGACATATGGTGGTGATGACAAACAAAATGATGAAGTATCAACAAACATGCCTTCAATGAGTAATTCAGGAAGGAGAAAAACAAAGAAAAGATGTGGGATGCACCATTGAGCACACAACAATACCAAACAGGTGAAAACAGAATGTCTACTGGCCCTACCCTCCTTACTCTTCTGGTATATTCATGCTATGCTCTTGTCACTCCAGAAGAACTCCATAAATTTGTCGCTGAATTTTTCTCTAACCACAACAACATATGCACTCAAGAATATTTTCCACACATGGTATCAAATAACAGTGCAAGTGAAAAATGGACAATTACCTCATTGTAGTGAGTACCCCATTTCCAAATGAAGTTCTTGTGTTCATATAATGGTGCATACAACAAATGAATGCACTTTTTGGCCCATAATCCAACTGTCAGGTCCCAACAAATCAATGTCACAAACACCTTGGCAAGGGACCACCACTTCTATGCCTGCCATGGTGGATATGTTACAAGCATTTGCAATTGGTATGCAGACATTTGCAGCAATGGGAAACTTCAATACACAACAGGTGTGGCCACCACAACAACCACACACCAATTGGAAACAAACAGCACTATTAACAAGCTCTGCATACCTGTAAACACAGTGAGTTTGAAGGAAGAAACAATGGGTTATGTGTACTTCCACCACATTATGATGACACAGGCATTTGTCAAAGACCAGATTGATTTAAAATTTCACCAAAGAGATATACACTTATGAACTTCAACAGCAGAATGCAGCATGTCACCCATTGTATGTTGCACAATCTGTGGGGAAGTGGGGGAGAAAATAGAAGATTAGGATGATACCATTGAAGTTACAACATCAACAAAGAACAGCACTTGGTTGGTCTCAAATAGAACTGCACATATTAAACCACACCAGGCATAATTATGGAACATGTTGACACTATTTTCTGCACTCTTGTGTATGCTATTCAGACATCTCCCCAATGTACTAGGGTGTACTTCAAATTTGAACAACTCTTGCTACCACTTGTTATGCCTCACAATAACATAAACCTTCTGAGCTGGTCACCAAGGAAATCATATGGGCAATACTGAAAGACTGACACAACTTTTTCAGTGCTATCAACCTAACAATCACCTTCAACACAAAAAAAATTATTCCTTAAATCTTGTTTCCACCACATAGAAAACAGAATGTCACCAGGGATCCTATTGGTCAATCATCTCTATGTGCAATATGGAGTGGAGTTATTGATCTAACAATATATACCAAACTTGATCACATGGCACATGATTGCAAGGGCTCCTAAGGGGGGAAATCATACAACAACAACACTCTGGATCTGTCAATACTTGTACATCTCCAGCAACACCAAAGCCTTGCAACATCATTGGACCCAGAAGTTAACAAAACTGCACTTGAACAACTAATAATCAAGACCAATTTTGACTTTGACATCAATGATCCATGCACAAAACCAAAGACCATGCTGAAACCATTTTGGGACAATAGCCAAGGATAATCCACATTTACAAAAAAATGGATCACCCAAAAATAAACAAACAAACAGTAGACCTCCCTACAATATCCAACATAAACAAATCATGCTGGAATCACATCATTGGAACATGAAATGAAATTGTGTATCATCCCACCAACACAAATTTGGAAACATTCCAACAGATGTATAACTGGGCCAACCAAATCGGAACTATTCTTGAACCAAGGGTATTGGACCTTATCAAAGCCATGACCCCACCACCTAACACTAAATGATCAATTCTTGTATCAAAAGGCTCCAACCAAGTTGCTACAATAATGTCGTGCAAGTATCCTACTGACATAGGTTTCAATCATTGCCAACAGAGTAAATATACAAAAATTGGGCATCCTGTCAAACTCAGTCAAGCAAACACATTTGGGTGACACATCTACTACTTGACAATGGGCATGATGTGATTACATGTCATTACTCTATTGCCCTTATTGTATGTTGCCAAGGAATGACCCAGAATTTCAACCTGATATGACAGAGGACAAACCAACACCATCCCTGTGAGAAGTAGCAAGAAGAATATCATATATCTCCACCCCCCAACACTTTATAACAGCCTTCTGGTTGCTGGGTTGGTCAAACCAGTACACCACTGAACAAACAAAAATTGCAGACTCCCACACCAAATGACACAACACCAGTTCACCTCTCACTGGATTGTTCACATGGACAAGACAGATACAGACCTTGGCTCATGGAAATGACCAAATTTTTGTTAGGTGTATGTGCCCAACAGGAATAGCTATCAATCACCCAGATGTGCCACTACTCATTGATTGGGCAACAACAGGGTGCCATGTGGACTCAGGCCACCCATGGTCCATTGAGAAAATAACAGAGAGTGCCATAAGAAACCTTATTGTTACAAAGCATTTATGCAATATGTCTAGTATAGGCACTACACCCTACTGAAGGTACCACCATCTATCGCCATCCTTCACGAACATATAAATTTTTAGGTGAAATTCTACAGAAGTCTAAACAATTGTTTTTTTTTGCTACTTTTTGGGACTTTTTTGTCGGGCTTGACAGAAAAGTGGACAA
>JALLPE010001235.1:0-12617 GCA_036940025.1 Conticribra weissflogii | reverse complement strand
CGTTATATTATATATAATATAATATATAACATGACATAGTGTAGTAAATAATATATTGTAAAATAAATATATTTTCAATTATGCAAAATAATATTATAGCGCAATATTATGAGAAAAGAAGAACATGACATGATGATTATTTGTACAACTCACATCATCCGAAAGTGCGGATAGATTTTCTTCGTCCGCCTCGAAGGAGGTGGCAGCAGCAGCAGTAGCAGCAGCAGCAGTCATCATCAGGATGTGCGGATCGTAGGAGGATATATGGTACAACTGTTAGTTATATGATCATTGTTTCATTGCAGGCGGCATCGTCATGATGTGATGAGATGATGATGATGTATGATATAATATTATTACATGAAGCATGAAAAGCGGCCATTTCGTTCCTTGCGTTGTTTTGTACTAAAAGAGCTATTTTTGCGATGCATGCGATATCAAGTGGATTGATTACATTTTTTGGCGATATTAGCGATATCATTCGCCCGGAAAAAATAAAGGTGATAGTATGTTGTAGCTAAAAAAGTTAAAACTACAATACCACTACACTGCAACGCCCAATCACCATGAAAAACCCCCGGTCCTCATCCTTTCCACCGCCGCCGCCGCCGCTATCATCCATACTGCCACTCCTGCTACTGACATCGTCGCCGTCGACACCCTGGACACCGCACTGCCACGCCCACTCCCCCTCGCCAAATCGGCGACGTCGCCTCCCCTCCCCTCGCCGCCCCACCTCCCCCTTCCCCCGCATCATCTCCGGCACGCCCGCCCCCCCCGACCGCTACCCCTACATCGTCTCCCTCACCTACCGCGGCTCCCACCTGTGCGGCGCCTCCCTCATCGCCCCCGACGTGGTCCTCACCGCCGCCCACTGCGCGGGCTACGCCACCTCCGTCGAGGTCGGGCGGTACGACCGCTCCTCCGCGACGACCGACGACGACGACGACCAGACGTGGCAGAGCGTCGCCGTGCAGTACGAGGTGCCCCACCCCTCCTACGACGAGGAGACCGTCGACCACGACGTCATGCTGGTCAAACTGGTCGCGGCGGTGGCGGACCCCGCGCTCGCCTCTCTCAACGTCGACGTCGCGGTGCCGCGGCGGGAGGGGGACGGTCTGACCATCATGGGGTGGGGGGACACCGACCCCGACGAGGACGCGGCGGCCATGGCGGACCGATTGCTGCACGCCCGTCTGGCCTACGTGTCGAACGAGGCGTGCGAGGCCGTCAGCGGGGAGGTGGGGCCCGACGCGGACTTCGTGTCGTATCGGGGAAGAATCACGGAGAATATGATGTGCGCCATGGGGGAGGCGGGGGAGGACACGTGTCAGGGGGACTCGGGGTCGCCCATGGTGCTGGAGGGCGATGGGGATTGGAGGAACGACGTGCAGGTGGGAGTGGTCAGTTGGGGGATCGGATGCGCCAGTCCCATTTTTCCGGGGGTGTATGCGAGGGTCAGCTCGGAGTGGGACTGGATTCGGAAGGAGGTGTGCGAGAGGAGCGAGGACCCGCCGGAGAGTTTTGGTTGTGATGGCCTGGAAGGAGGGGGAGGCAGCGACAACGACAATGACAACAATGACGACAATGAAAATGACAACAATCAAAGTGACAACGACGACAGCGAAACGAACACGCCACCGCCGCCACCCCCCATCCAACCCGACGACCCNTTATCAAACTCCCAAAACCTGGTGGAATGTGATGCTGAGGAAAACAAATGGCATGTAACATAATATTTTTGATTTTAGAAAATATCGAAATGGGTCAAATGTGAAAAATTATAAAAAGATTACCTGATAGACTTGCTTTGTGAAGCATCATCATATTGTACTTCACCTTCTCTTGAATCAATTCATAATTCTTATGATTCACATTATTTGCACCCACATTTGTCACCCCTTTTATGCTCTTTGTATCATAAATTCCATACACAATGCTCTCAAATGAATGCAGCAAAACAGACTTTCTGCTGAGAAGGACAAAATAAAGTAGCACACTTTATTTGACAATGACAAACCCTATTGTAGGTTGACACAGTTTTCTTTGAAACTACTGGCCAGTTGGGATTATCAATTTTCTTGAACTGAAGATCAGTGGTTGTAATGGTACCTGGTACTTTGATGCTATCATCATTGGTATAATCAGACAGAACAATGTAAAAAATACCATGAAATGAGATGGCATGGATGTATCCCTCAACAGCCAATTTCATACATTCCACTTTCTCTATATCATGCTCAACAGCGCAGCATAGACCATAAAGACAAAATTCATACAAAATTGAATGCTTTGTCATCATCTTGAGATTTTTTTGCACCAGCTAGTTTGTGATAAAACCAGAACAATCCACACAAAAAACCCAATACATCTACAGTCGGCGGACAAAGGTCTATAAAATAATGACACAAACAACACAATTCATTAAGAATGAAAAACAAATGGAACATATGAAAAAAGGAAAACTTGTCTCTTGGAATGATCCAGTTGTATTGGTTGTATTTTGTGAGAACATAGAAACATTCTGGAACATTACAGTCTCTTGTTTTCAACTTCTTCTTTGTTGCCTTGTAGAGGCATGGTGGTGTAATCCTTTTACATTCCTGGAGTTTCTTCTTGTGCTTCTTGTTGATGGCAACTAATTTAGTGATAAGAACATCATTTTCCTAAAGGAATCTTGAGCAAATACACAGGAATGTTGTCATCAGCAACCTCAACTCCATCATTCATTTCAAACCTACAAATGATGTCTTTTGTAGAGAAAGGCAAGTTAATGGGGACAACTTCAGTAGGAATTGCCCGATAGTCTTCATAAATAGACTTCTTTGTCTGATTCTTGCCAGAATGTCTACCAGAATCAATGATATTGGCATGGAGACAAATGGTATCTGTGGAAGTCTTCAACATGAAATCATCTTGATCTCCTGAGTCGATGGAATCAACAGCAGAATCCACATATTCATCACTACTTTCTTGTAAATTGCCTCCATCATTTAATTCATCTTGGTCTTCATCCTCACTGGATTTGTCTTCATCATTATCTTGAGGATCGTCTGGAATACTGTTGACTACTTCTACATCACTATGATTGACCGCTTCTTTGCGAACATTATGACAAACCTGTTTCCTAACTTTGGAAATTGATGGATCATTGGATTATTCAACAAATATATAACAAATTATGAGTATTTAAATATAACATTGAAGTAAAGTGAAACATAATTCTTTACCTTCATCTCCTTTTTTTGACACTTCATAGGATTGGCGTGATTTAGATTTTCTACCCACTTCACCTGTCACCAAAAAATGTGAAAATACAATTGATACAACCGGAATATAAAAATAACATATGAAAACATTATGCACCAGTACTATTATTTCCTGATTTCTTCAATTTTGCTTTTTTCTGACCAGATTTTGATGCCTTAGAGCTGGTTGTTGTTGCGGTTGCTACTTGTTTGTCATTTTGATGGTCTCTTTTGGGTGATTTACCTTGTTTTCTCTTTTTCCTTGACTGTTTCATATCCATGGCTATGAAAAATGAAACAAAACAGTAAATTTGCAAAAAAATATACAATTCACATGAAGTGTGGAGAAAAAAGTTATGAAGCGTAAATTTAATGGGTAAGATCATAAATATAAAAATATTTATAAATGAATTGTTACATTAATACTTTAATATGGTATTATGTAAACCCCCTTTGCCACCCACCACGTCTTCCACAAACAGGGACTCTGCACCATCCTCACAACGCCCATCCTTGTCAATGGCAACAAATGCGGGGGGGGTCATACTCCTCCCCCATTGGGATGAAGACGCCAACACAGAAGAACCGATGCCGCCCTTGACCCCCACTCCTACTCCCATGGTCAAAAACCTGATGTTGAACACCGCCTCCGACTTGTGCGCAATGTCAATTCCCGATCCACCAACCTTGTCAGAGTCCTTGTCTCCACTGACCCCCTCCTCAATGCCTCCTCCCTCCATCGCAAGTGCAAACGCAAAGGCTGCTGCACCAAGTGCAGGGTGCAGACCCACCGCATCAGAGGCCCTGGCAGCATGGCGAAGAAAGTGCCCCTGGTGGCGAAGGACAAAGTTCACCGGCACCGCTTTGCCAGGAGCCCTCTAGCCAATGACTACTGGTGGGTGTGCATCTTTTGGCCCTCCCAAACAATGGCAGCAACAACAACAATGACGATGACAATGACAATGACAACAACAACAATGACAATGATGACAACAATGACGACAATGACAACAATGACAACAACGACAATGACGGCAGCGAAACGAATACGCCACCGCCGCCACCCCCCATCGAACCCGACGACCCCACCAAACACTACCTCACCCTCGAACTCGCCCTCGACGCCCAACCCCACCAAACGTCCTGGATCCTCTCCTCCCTCTTCCAAACCCCCCAACAACCTCGCCCCCCCATCGTCGCCACCGTCCCCACCGGATTCTACGCCGGATATCCCAATCATGCCTTCCATCACAAACTCGAAATCCCCGATCCCCACCAATTCTACCGCCTCCGCCTCCTCGACGCCGCGGCCGACGGGATGGACGACGATGGATACGTCGCCGTCTATCGCGGGAGCGAGCCCATCGCGGCGAATCTCCTGGCGTACGACCCCTTGTTTCGAGGAGGGGAACGATCTCTGGCAGTGTATCCCGGGGAAGCGTCGCCGAGTTATTTCACCTTGGCGATTCGTTTCGATAATTATCCCAAAGACTTGTCGTGGACGTTGGAACTGATCCGACGCAATGGTGACAATGACATCAACAGTGACAATGACAGTGACAGTGCCCAGGAGGAAGAAGTCATCGTATTGGCCCAACGTCCTCCCCAATGGTACAACGAACGATTCGAATTGCTTTCCATCGTGGAGACGATACCCGTCTTGGACAAGGCGCAATTGATCGGAAACGGGGGAGACTATCGATTGACGGTGAGGGACGAGTACCCGTGCGAGGACGATCCCAGTCAAATTTGCGGGGATGGGATCTGTTGCGATTACGGGAAGGGGGAATACGTGTTGTACGAGGGGAGTGTCGAGAAAGGAGTGGTGTTGGCGAGGGGGGGAGAGTACGAGGTGGAGGACGTGACGCTGATTACGGCGGAGGATTTGACGGCCGTTTCGTAGAGGGTGGTCGGGAAGATTAGGTTTGGGGAGAAAAGAGTGTGTGAGAGAGAGAGAGTCATTTCTTTCTCTCTCTCTGTCTGGAGAAAGAGAGAGTCATTTCATTGCGGTTTTGTTCACGGTGGGTTTGGGACATGGGTCAGTTTGTGGAAGAAATTGCATTACTTCCTTACTACCTCTTTACGAAAATCATTGTTTTGATACACATTTCATGACTCCAGCACCAGCAGTGTCACGGCCTCGAACGATCTGAACACACTACAAACAACTTTGTACTACCCAACCAACCAAAATAATCATGGGTCACAATCTACTTCGCCACCCATCCAACATCACCACTACCACTACCAACACAACCATCCCTTCGCAATCAACACCACCATCGATCAATCCAAACCGCAAACACCCATATCCGTCAACGCGCCCCCATGCAAATTCTTATTCTTCACCTTCTTCCTCCGTTCCATAAACACACTGAATCCCTCAAACTCATTCAACTCTCCGCTCGACAAACCGTTCCCATGCAAATTCAAATCGATCAGCATCGTGTCTTCGAAGACCGATGCCGGTATCGGTTGCGGATTCGTCGAGGAAAAATTCGTGGTCGAGACGCGAATGTGATTGTGTCGAAGGGATAGGGTTTTGAGTTTTTTTAGTTGGCCCAGTTGGGGTGGGAGGGACACCAGAGTGTTTTTGTCAAGGTTGAGATCGGTCAGGGCCACTGTCGGGATGCGGATCATGATGATGATGATCATACACACGTGTTGGTACAATGTTTGTGTGACATTTTTTGGTAGGTGGTAAAATAGTAATGGTTGTTGTCATTGTCAATGTCATTGCCATTGGTGTCGTTATTGTCGTCATTCGTTTTTGGAAAAAGGAATCAATGTTTGATGGAAGTCGATGAATTTGTATCGTACAATTTTGAAAAAAGAATACCCAGTGTGAGAAGAAATCGCGAAAAACAACAATTTTGCCACACCAACATCGGAAACATCCAAAACATCCAGACGAGCATTCGCGATATGAGGAACGGTACGTGTATGTACTCCTCTCACCTAAATTACAAATTTCCGGAGGGACCGCAGCAATCGTATTGTCAGACAAATCCAATTTTTCGAGACGACACATCTTCGCGCTGCAAATCTGCCTCGGAATGGATGAAAGGGAATTCCCGTGAATTTTTAATTGCTTTAGCGTCTCGGGTAGATAGGGAAACGAAGATATCCCAACGCCCTTTCCGGCGTGTTGATTATCGTCGACGACATTATCATCGTCGCTGCCATGCAATCGATTTTTTCCGAGAGAGAGAGTTTGCAATTTGGATAATTTCGAAATGGGCTCCAATGCACCGATATGTAATCTATTTTCATCGCAATTGAGCGATTTCAATTGCGATAATTGCGAGATTTTTCCGAGGGATTTGATTTTGTTTTTGGAGAGATCGAGTGTTCGGAGAGAGGATAATCTTCGTTGACGGAAGGGGACATGGTGCAGTGAATGAGGAAGAAAAGTATGTTATTAGAAACGTCGGGAATGCTTGGTGGCAACCAGTAAAGCATTCGCAATGGAGTAAGATATATATCGTGTATCATGCCTCCTCCCATCATCAAATTTTACTCACTGAAACACATTATCGGGTATTTCTTCTAAGGAATGCTCTGTCAGCGACAACACTGAGATTCCAAGCAGCAATAATTAATACGATGGAGTTGAACATGAAAATGGAGATGGTAAAAGATATCAAAGTAACATTAAAGACAAAATAATAATGTCTTCAAATGATATTACAGTTCGAATCGAAAAAACAAATGTCAATCACGCAACTTGCCATTTGTTTTCTGAGCCGTCTCGATTTTCTTCATACATCATACGGAATGATATCATGGTTTGCGTGAGGAAAGATGAATAAATGTGTAGATTAGACGTGGCAAAAAAATATGGGGATGAAATGAACAATGATTTTTAGTTGTTTTCGTATTATTTTTCTCGAGGAGAAAATGATTTCGAAAAGACTTACCTGAGCAACGACCTTTTTGCCCGTTTTGTTCTTCGGTTGCGAGGACCCGACGTTTCCCATTGCTGTGTCTACACTTATTGGACGTTGATTGCTGGTCGCGTTTATGAGGTGTGTCAAGTGAGTTCGACTTTTGGGTGGTGATGATGGCAAACGAAAACAAGGGGACGACGCCGATATTATAAAATTGTTATTATCATGGATTGTTGCCGCGTTGGTTGCGCGCTGCGCACGTGAGAGCACGCTCGAGGAGAAAAATAATTTTTAACAGCCCAAAAGCACGATGAATCTCCTAGGTAGTCTGGTCTTACTATACTTGTTATGTATTTTTAACAATTTTGCATTCATGGTGGGTTCATCCACGTCTAACTAAATGATTAGATATATCTAAATGATTAGATATATCTAAATAAATTCAGCAGCATATTAGTACAACTCGATCGATTCTGACGCAAAGACGACTAATTGCTCATGTGCCGATAAAGAGAAAAATACAATAATGGTGAAGCCATACATCGCCACGCCCCATTCAAAGTGGAGAAAAAACGACAGCGTTCAATCAGTCATCTTGCGAATCACTCTCCAAATACTATGCATTTGTTTTTGTGCACCAGAATCCGATCTTCCAAATGAGCCTTCACGGCCGACACCAACACATTCTTCTCCAACGTTCTCCCTTTCCGAACCAAATCCTTCACGTCATCCCTATGAGAAACGCGCATGATATCCTGCTCAATGATCGGCCCCTCGTCCAAATCCACGGTGGCGTAATGAGCAGTGGCCCCGATGAGTTTCACGCCCCGTTCGTGCGCACGGTGGTACGGCGACGCGCCCACGAAGGCGGGCAAGAAGGAGTGATGGATGTTGATGATTCGGTTGGGGTACGAATTGCAAAAGCGAGGCGAAAGCACCTGCATGTACCTCGCCAATACGATCAAATCGATATTTCTTTCGGCCAATAGCCGCATTTGTTTTTGTTCTTGCTCCGATTTGGTTTCCTTCGCGATGGGGAAGACGGAATAGGGCACGCCGAATGTGTCCGCGACGGGACGGAGATCGTCGTGGTTGGAAAGAATGTGTTGGATGTTGCATGGCAGTTCTCCGGCTCGGTGGCGCAGCAGCAGCTCCCATAGGCAGTGATCGTACTTGCTGACGAAGATTGCCACGTTTCTTCTCTTATCGCCCCATGACTGATTTGTTACGTTTTGTATTTTGTATTTTGTATGTCGGCGGGCTTCAAATTTTAGTGGAATCGCAACTCGTAGAAAAGATTTGCACGCCCGGAATTCGCATTGTATGGCTTCTCACCAATTGACTCTCCATTCCAAACCGCCGACACATCGCCCAAATCTCCCTCTCGACGATGGTTCTATCCACGTTCATATTGGAAGTATCAAACAGAATTCTCTGATAAAAATGCCGTCCGTCGAGATTGCCGCCGCCGTTGTTGCCGCGAAAAAGATGATCCTTTTCCGAGGATTCCGATGCGCAATCGACGATCCCGCAGTTGTGCTCGAATAACAGCTGGGAGAACGACGCGACTATTCCGCTGGCATCGGGTCCGCTGACCAAAAGACGGGCGTAATTCGGTGTCGTACGATTCGGGTAGGATCTGGGGCGGTTGTCAGAGTTGGCGAAATTGCAATGATTGTAAGGCGGGACGATCTTGGAGACGTTTTTCGCTCCGGAAAGGGATCCGGTGACGACCTTTGGGGTGTTGTCGTCATTATTATTGTTTTGATGGAGAGTTCCCGTATCTCCGTGAGTTGGATCGTCTGCTCGGCCTGTGTTCACGATGAGGCTTCTGACGACGGTGCGGGAAGAGAGTTTGTGGGTGAAACCACGGCGATGGAGTGGAAAATTTATGCTCTCGATCAAGGCCTTCATCGTCCAGTAAATTCTTATGTTGTAGTATTGTACTGCGTGAAGTGAAATGGGATCTATCATCATCCATCATCACACAATCACAATGAATCGCCCATGTTTGTTAGACTATTGGCAGACGTAGTGAGCTATCCTAAAAGCTATTTTGAGATTTTGGCTCAGAAAGGTAAAAAGCTATTTCTTGATCAAAAATGAGCGTGCAGACGTTCGATCTATTTCTCAAAAGCGAAAAAATAAGTTTATTTGTTGAAACCCCATATTGTTGATGCTAATATCCACAATGCTGACAACCCAACTTGAGAGGGTGCAATGCACAGACCATATGCAAAAGAATATTGGAAGCCTGCAAGGAAGAACTTATCATTTTTGATTTTTGCCAACAAGTTGTATAATAGGGTACTTGTTCCTTGTACTCCTGATTTTTTGGAAATCCAATCCGCATGGGCATTCTAATGTAAGATGCACTCCATTAGCATAGTGAAAAAGTTCAAGGATTGCTTTTGTGCCTATGGAGATGACCAAACAGAGGGAACTGACTTTTGTGATATCTGCTATCAGGTTTTACAACAGTCTGTTGCCTGTTTAATTATGATTTTGTTGTGTATTTTGGACCTTAAGACTTCTTGGACATACATCACTTCTGTTTTTCTTCACACTCCTTGCAAGCAAAGACATCTTTACTATCTTTGACCTAGTCTCCAAAGTTGGTGCCATTGTAGGGATTACCCATGATAGTATCACATGTCTTCATGTTACCATCCATGAGCACAAGATGCACTCACCATTGCTTGGCTGGAGCTACAGCAGATGACACCATGTTCAAAATACTACACCATCAAGTAGCACGGGTTTTGTGAGCACATCAGTCCTGACAAAATAAAACTTGTCATAGTCAATTCACAAATGGTTTGGGAAAAGTCATATTTGAGTGGTTGTGAGCTCAGATCATGGGGGGTTTATGTGATCATCATGGTCATTGTCACTGACGATTCGAAATATTTTGGCCATGGGTCCAGCAATCTCATCTGCATTAATCATCACTCAAGAGGGAATGTTGCAAGCTGTCCAATAGATTGTTGATTGCTCTATTGCAATTCTATTTTGTTCTATTAAAGTCTTTGTTGTGAAGACATGTTGGGGAATTTACAATTGTCTTAGGGATAATCTTGACAGCCTATCCATCATTTACAGCTTGAATGGGATCAAAACAAAAGTGTTAGGGAAAGATGTAGCTATCAGACCATGAATTCTTCTCATCTTAGGCTACATGTTGGGTGGTAATGATCTTTGTGGGCATACTAAAATCATGGAAACATTTATTGTCCATATTGGGATTTTAAGTTTTTGTTTGATGATTTAAGTTTACCAGCATCTAAATGTGAGTACATCATGTTGAAAGATGAGAAGGGAGCAGAGAAAACAGCAAGCCAGGATTGTAAAATGAAAAGTAATGTAATTGAATGTAGTGGATAATGGATTTGACATCAATCATGTTCCAATGCCTGACAACATTCATGGAATCTATGGTAGATACCCCCAGAAGGACTATAGATTTTTGAGGATTAAGTTTTAAAAGCACTTGTATCAGTACTTATCAATGACAAATGAATTGATAATTAAACAAAGCAGACAATAATGGTTTTAATGACTTTATTATTTGATATGCCGTATTATGAAGAGACAATCTGAAAGAGAAATGCCACTTCCAATGGTTAAAAGCAAAATTAAAGCGGGACGTGGGACTAAAATGGCTGGATGTGAATAAAGAGAAAATTTATTTGCTCTTATTATTGCAACGCCTAATTCATATAAGGGCAAGAAAATTTAACATGGAATCATGGCAAGATAAATTTATCTCAATGAGAAATAACAAAGATGGCTATGATGCTGCTATGTTACAAGAAGTGGTGATGCAACAATATTTCATTTTGGAAGTTAATTGTTTGGATCTGGCACTAAAAATGAAAGGAAAGATACTCTCTAATTATCAGATAGAGATTGATTTTGTGAAAATGGAAATAACCCAACTATCACCAAAATTTGACTCATTGTCTAAGTTCCCTAAACATATGTAGCTCTATGGACCAGCAACCAATTTCAATGATGAACCAGGCAAGAATAGTTTACAATTTATCATAAACCACCTTGCTGTAAACACACAATGACAAGCCATTGACTATACTTCTCAGGTTGCCACTTGCAATTATGAAACAACAATGATAAGTATAGTATATGACAAAATTAAATTCAAAGTTGAGAATTTTTGGGTGGTCTCTGAAAATACTGATGATTGTGGTCATACACAGCAAACTATTGTCAATAAATTGATGTTGACCAACCAGACAATATGGAATCATTCAGTGAAATGAAATGATTGGAAGAAAAATAAACTTTTAGATGAAGTGAATACTGTTTTTGCTATGGTTAAACATCTGACAACAATTGGATACAATGGTACCTTTTCCATTGATGGTTACACAGAACCATGAAAACAGAGCTGTTACTTATCATTCTAATCAAAACAAAATTGACTTTGAGTGGTAGGGTTTTTATGGTTGATTTTGACAATTGAATAAGTTCTGAAAAATAAAAGGATTTTTCAAATATGCATAACAAGTGGAATTCAGACCAAAAATGTTGTTCAAGACAGCAAGACAGTTGAGTAAATGAGACAGAAAGTCTCTATGATTCTTCAACTCAATAATAGATTTTTCAATTCAGCAAAATTTTGTTGAAAACTAGTCTAAAATGCTGCTAATCTTGTGAATTTTTATACATCTAATTATCCTTGGTGTTATCCTCAATCACCCCAGTTACAGCAGTGGGATTGTTTTTGTTTGCAATATCCCCAAGGATTTTGTTGTGTGCTGCTTTTATTGTTGGAGTTGTATTTGGATTCTTCCAGTGACTTTACTTTGATGCATAGTTCGATTTTCAAAATTGAATCAGTTGCAATAATTTTCTGATTAGCCAAATTTTTTGTTGGTGTTGCATATATGTCATCATCCTTCAGGTTGTCAAGGGGTTTGTTGTGTACTGATTAGGCTGGTCATCTTCAGAAGAGCTATCTTCCACCATCATATGAAGTTGGTTGTTGGATTTCTGCTTGTTGGCAGTAGTTCCATGAGAATAATTACTGACATTTATAACTTTACCTTCAACATTGATATTGTCCTTGTTGGATTGCATGTTGTTGTTCCCCAATCTTTGATTGTGCAACATAGTTTTGTGGATTTGAGATTGAATGAGTTGCAGCAGCAAGAGCTCCATGCTCAATGGCAAAAGCAACAAAATTTGTTGCATTTTCATGCTGTCCTTTCTCCAATCAGTTCTCCAAATGATCTCCAAATACTCTAACGCCCAATAAATTGAAATTGGTTAAATGGTTCATCCAATTCCTTGCATGCAGCTCTGAATCTCCTTTGGATCTGGTGCTTTTGATAATTTTTTTATATGCTGCATCTTGAAAATAATTTAGGCTGCAAGCATGATGGGAATTTCAAGTACCATACAGAGGGGACACTGTCCAAATGCAAATTGACCATCATATAAAAGCACTTAACAATTC